>JAMKCH010007683.1:0-264925 GCA_023653785.1 Ophioderma brevispina | reverse complement strand
TGTCCTGGATTTCATTCTCTTTGAGTACAAATTTAAGGTTTTCAGTGATGATTGATAATATATTTACTGATACCATTGAAGATGAAGTTAGCACCGTATATAACAACTTTTAGCCTTCAAATAGGAACTCATGAATAGAGCTTACATAAAGAGATATGAAAAACCGGAAACAGAATAAGAAAATACGTAAATACACACACTGGCAAAAGTATTGCAGATGCAAAAAAACGAATTCGTAATCCACAAATTGAGTTTTCAAAATTAGACCATGTATCTTGCCACATCTTAGTATTAAATGTCAACGTTATGGTTTCATACAGCTGTTATTCCCCAAAATCAAAGAGGGTGAAAACTTGTTAGATTTGATTGTCATGTTCATAAAATATGGCGATTTACAGGAACTGCGAACGATAACTTGCCGTTGCACTACAGAAGGAATACGACACAGAAACAATAGAAATGGCCTTCAAAAATAGCCGATTAATGAATGTTCGGGTTCGTTGGGTTTCTTCAATGTTTGGGACAAACTGGAGTGGTCTTGAGGACGGGAAATGAGATAAAGTCAATGGAAGACGATGTCTTGAAAATGTGTGAAAAATTGGCGACATCAACATGCACTCTTTTGATAAATCACGTGGGTTTTTTTTACATAAATCATGTATAATTACGTGTTCACAGTGCATGTGACAACCAGCAAAATGTCAACGGTGCGATTAAAAAAGTTGTTCAAGGTTCATGTGATCGCTTTCTCGTCATTAAACTTCCCGAGTCCAACGGCCCTGAACGTGCTACCGTGTTTATTGACATTTATCTGAATTTCGGTCCATACAACCACTCCGATTGTACCCTAAAATTAGAGTAGACCTGACAAATACATATATTCCATGTAGTGAGTATTTGCAACCATTTTGGAAGTTCCTGTGCCTGTATTCCTGATGGGGTACAATCGGCAAGAATTTCATAGCTGGCCTCTGTAACCCGCCATATTTTAGGGAACAGACAAGCAAATCAAACGTTTTCGCACTATTTGATTTCTGGGAAACCGCATCTGTCTGAAAATCTAATCTAAACAATCAAAAAAAAAAAAAAAAAAAAAAAAAAAAAAAAAAAAAAAAAAAAAAAAAAAAAAAAAATAAATTTTAAAAAAAAAAAAAAAAAAAAAAAAAAAAAAAAAAAAAAAAAAAAAAAAAAAAAAAAAAATTTACGTAATTGTGTAGTCAGAAACTCCTGGTGCAATTTTAAATCAAATTTGAATATACATTGTTTTCTGCATGTTGCAATACTTCTGGCCAGTGTGTGTACAAGCAGAAGGATGAACAACCCATGCAAATACATTAAATTATGGCCCATAATCAAGCAAAATAGCATACACAAATAACATGACGAGTCCTTAAAAAGGATATTCTTCCGCATTTTAGTGCACAATTTGTGAAATGAAAAAACAAAATTGAGTTTTGTAACACTATATTGAATGAATACTATGCAAGGCATCAATATAATGATCAACCTTTATTGTGAAACAAAAGACATTCAGTTCAGTTTACCTGTTATGTAATGGTATGATTTTGAAGTAGAGATCGAATGCATGGAACACCACGCTTCAGTTTACCATACTTCCTTTAAACGGGAACTTCTTATTAGTGCAAAGGCCAAATCACTATTGTGTAGTAATATCTGTCAGACATTGCTGTACAAAAGTGTGCCTGTTTACCCACACATGAATATTTCGTCTGCGAATGGAAATAGGTCCATGCATCAGTGTTAAAATAACATTACAATGTAGTTCTGTACACAATTAATATCAAACATGGAAGGATTATTTTGGATATAAATTGGCTTAGAAGCATTCTACAGTGTAATTTGTCAAGCAATAATTTGCAATTGACCCCAACCGATCAGAAAAACTGGGTTTACATAGCTACCTTTAGGTTAGGACTAGTCTCCTTTAGTGCCAAGCAGGGAATGTCACTATCATTAGTGGTGCAGTAAGGATGTATATCACTGACCTTGGCCATGCATGGAAATATGCGACTCTTGAACTCAAATGACAGTTCAGTAAACAGCTGAGAATTGTAAACATAGATGGGCTGTATTACACACAATAAGAAAACTGAGTACCACTGCATGAGGGTTTGGTCAATGCAGGATTAATCTTCTGCCAGGCAGAAGAAAAAAACTCTTTTGCTAAAAATAATGAAACCAAAAGGTTGAAAACGCTATAGATGAAGTGCCATCAATGTTTACAACAACAAGTTAGCACCTGGGGTTGTTATATGGACATGTTAGGAGGTGCGAAGAAGTATGCCCATACATTACAGGCATTCAATAGCCTTATCACAGCCGATTGGCAACGAATTTTAAAACACAGCCCTGCAGTGCCTCACGTATATTGAGGGCAGTACTTGTTTGTTGTCCGGCGTTGCGTCACATGTCAACTCATCGATAACATGTAGGCAAGTTTAAAATTAAGATATTTAGTTATGAATGAGTAACCAAATACTTAAATAGAATTAATATACAAGCATGACATAACAGCACAAGACAAAAATAACAAATCCAAAGTTGACAAAATTTTAAGCATCAGGAATTAAGTATGTTTTCAGAGCCGTTTAAAGACAGGTGGAAGGGCCTCTCTAATATTAACAGGAAGCTTGTTCCACCAGCCCTAGGACTAAATAGTAAAAGTGATCGGGGGGGGCGGGATCACCAAATCTACGCTTGGTACGAGGAATAAAAAGCCGTGTAACTTCAGATGAAGACCTGAGCTTCGTCTGTTACCATCAGAATTACTATCTGAAGGATTTTGTATCTGATACGTCCTTAACAGGGCAACAAGAAGAATTATCAAACGTTGTGCTTAACTCTGGTCACGACGAAAGTGAACACCAAGCGCGCAGATTTATTTTGAAGCGCTGGAGCCTGAGCGTTTTAAAAGACCTATTTCATGGCGCCATATAGTAATGAGTTAATGCGGAACAAGGACCCAAAGATCGTACAGCCTGGTTGCAAGCATTAAATGATAAACCTACGGAATACGCCACAAATTCCGAATAACACTCTTACAGATATCCCAATCTGATTGGACATACTCAATTGTGGAAATCAAACATAACCACACGGTTCTTTACACCCACAGATGCAGGAACAGAGGTATCACCCAGTCACCGTATTGGAGGCAGTTTGGTAAAACACAGGCGTGGCAAGACAAACAATCTGATTCGTCGCCAGCAGTATTGAATCAGATGTTTATGTCATGATATACAGCTTTTGGGGGGGGGGGGAAAAAAAAAAGTTTTTGAAAAGCATCTCACAATCACCTGGAATCATGATTCCTAATAATGTCACCGACGGGATACATTATGCAACCTGCGTGGCCTCAATGGAGCCTGAGGACAGAGTAGGTGAAAATATGTGCTTGGGACATTTCATGGTTAACCATCACTTGGGGCTACTTCTGTCAGTGGAGTCGATCTAAACCAGGCAAGAGTAGTTTAGTGTTTGTGATACCAAAACTGGTTTCAAGCCTTTTCATTAAAATATCATGGTCGATGGTATCGAAGACAGCACTCAAATCAAGCACTACAAGGAAGACAGCCTCATTATCATTAGCATCAAATTCTGTTTGATGAGCCAGGAAGGAATTGTGTCCATAGTGCAAGCCTTGTTGGACATTTGGCCAAATATTTCAGCAACCTCAGAGTCAGAGAGTGCTTTAAACCTGTCATAGCATTTGCAAATCCTATCTGCCTGGATAGAATTAGCATTGAGAGAGAAGGGACAGTCATATTGTACCTAATATTTTCAACCTTATCAACAAAGAAAGTCCG
This sequence comes from Ophioderma brevispina, assembly GCA_023653785.1. Classification (NCBI taxonomy): domain Eukaryota; kingdom Metazoa; phylum Echinodermata; class Ophiuroidea; order Amphilepidida; family Ophiodermatidae; genus Ophioderma; species Ophioderma brevispina. The sequence continues at coordinate 261,098 of JAMKCH010007683.1, read as the reverse complement.
AAAATCATCTGCAAAATCAGTGTCAGAGTTAGCACTCTGACCTTTTAGTGTATGAACATGTCCTTAGTACTACAACAAAGAAACTTGTCAGTAAAAAAAGTCACGTTTAGCATCAACAATGAGTTTACTGAGTTTGTCTTTCTGAACAATAAGCGAATTGTAGTCTTCATCAGAACGTGATTTGCGCTATCTACGCTCAAGACGCACCCGAACCCGCCTCTCCTGGTGGATCTTACTATTATACCAAGGAAGACGAGTCCTGGTCGTACGCTCCTTAGTGACAAATCAGGGGTGCAACTATGTTTATGTGTGGGTCCATGGACATGTTGGCAAAAGCCATACATAGACAAAGTGGGTAAGAAACGTTTAGAATCCCAGGGATTATCAACATGAACATTAAAGTCACCGAGAATGACCAATTAGCCAGGATGCAGGAGTAGTACAAAAGTAAGAAGGCCATTGGTTGCAGACGGAGTGGGTCGATACACCGCAACAATGAACAGACTTTGTTTTGTCAGTGACACGAACATGTTCATAAATTGAATGTTTCAAAACCAGTAGGGAAGACAGATAGATTGAGGATTTGTTTTTTTAATAAAACATCAATACCACCATGTTCATGGTTGATGAAATCATAGCCTGGTAGGGTACATTCACCTATTGCAACTGGGCCAATTTCGGAAAGCCAAGTTTCATTTATAAACATGATATCAGCATCATGCTCAATAACATGGTCCAACAATGTGACTGTTTTATTGGATATGGAACGCGCGTTCAAAGTGTGAACATTGAGATCAGTAAAAGGCCTGGCCTTAGGAACGGGAATCAAATTACTTTTTACAGTTTGATCTTGGATAACAATTATTGTCAGTATGTCTCGTGCTATCTCGACACATATTTGTAGGCAAGGTAGTTGCATTTAGAGAACTTAAATATTTAGATATTGGGGACAATAAATTGAAGTGACATTTTATTAATTTTCAAGAAATTGTGCCAGTTTTATGCGCGGAAACAGACATCAGTTATATGATTTTAATAATTTATTATGAATTTACACTTAGTTTCCCCCTAGCCGCTAAAAAAAAAAAAAAAAAAAAGTCTTTCTGAACAATAAGCGAATTGTAGTCTTCATCAGAACGTGATTTGCGCTATCTACGCTCAAGACGCCCCCGAACCCGCCTCTCCTGGTGGATCTTACTATTATACCAAGGAAGACGAGTCCTGGTCGTACGCTCCTTAGTGACACTAGGGCAAAGTACATCTAGAACAGAAGATGTAATGGTCTCATAATAATCACAGCGTATATCAGGATCATGACAATCAATAGGGAATAAACAAAGGCGATCACTGAGGAGAGTACTGAACTGATCATTGTCAAGATTACGAAAATCACGCGAGGTTTTTACAAGCGAACAGAGCACATGACAATGTGGTGATCCGAATACCACATAGGATGGACAAGACAGTTATGAACAATATCATCATCAAGTCGAGATCACTAAATCAGGGGTGCAACTATGTTTATGTGTGGGTCCATGGACATGTTGCAAAAGCCATACATAGACAAAGTGGGTAAGAAACGTTTAGAATCCCATTTATAGGGATTATCAACATGAACATTAAAGTCACCGAGAATGACCAATTAGCCAGGATGCAGGAGTAGTACAAAAGTAAGAAGGCCATTGGTTGCAGACGGAGTGGGTCGATACACCGCAACAATGAACAGACTTTGTTTTGTCAGTGACACGAACATGTTCATAAATTGAATGTTTCAAAACCAGTATGGAAGACAGATAGATTGAGGATTTGTTTTTTTAATAAAACATCAATTAGCCACCATGTTCATGGTTGAATGAACTCATAGCCGTTAGGGTACATTCACCTATTGCAACTGGGCCAATTTCGGAAGCCAAGTTTCATTTATTAAACATGATATCAGCATCATGCTCAATAACATGGTCCAACAATGTGACTGGTTTATTGGATATGGAACGCGCGTTCAAAGTGTGAACATTGAGATCAGGTAAAAGGCCTGGCCTTAGGAACGGGATCAAATTACTTTTTACAGTTTGATCTTGGATGAACAGACTTAGTTGGGTCATATGTCTCGTGCTACTCGACCACTATTTGTAGGCAAGGTAGTTGCATTTAGAGAACTTAATATTAGATATTGGGGACAATAAATTGAAGTGACATTTTATTAATTTTCAAGAATTTGCCAGTTTGTTAGTGCCCCCAGAAACAGACATCAGTTTTATATGATTTTAATAATTTATTATGATTTACACGTAGTTTCGCCCTACCGCTCGATGGGGACCACAAAACAACAACATAGAAGGACATGCCCATAGTCTATTTAGCATACAGCGTCTTACTATCCAGTTTTGTAGAAACAATAGAATGTTCATTCCAAAAAATACTTACTTGAAGTCGCCAGGACTGGCATGATCTTAAGAAGAACAAGTACAGTAATCTTCAATGATTCCATTTTTGTTTGTATTTTAAAATTCCTACGAAACAAAAGTATACAGCAGGTGCTAAATTACAATCGTTTGTAAATTCGTCCAGCATTTCTCAGTCTTATGTTGGATTATTGCAAGTAAGAAAACGACAAGAAAAGTGATTCAGGGTACCTTTATTGTTTCGCAATTGTTGTCAAGTATTCCCCTTTTAAATAAAGGAATATGGGCTTTTTGACCTCAACTTTTTATTTATTCTATTTAAGCTTCAACGATTTTTCAAAATGGATATGAATAACAAAAGATGTCACGTGCGTTCATGGGCAATGCAGGGACGTAGAAGGGGATTCCCATAACTAAATCACTGACCTGGAATTTTAGTCGGCCTCATAACCGCACGCAATTATTTTTTCCGTATGATAGCGTGTTGTTTGAATACCTGTACGTTATGTACACGCGTATTTTAAACCTTGGACTTGGAGAATGTATCTCTTTACTCTAAAAATATTGAAATACATTCATTTATCCTTAAGAGGTTACAGGTGGATTCGAACCTTTGACATCTGCATTATAAACATTACTTTTAATCACTACACCAGCGAGGGAGAATGGTGAATGAGGTTTATGTTAATCCTACATAAGCTTTACGGAATATTGCGATAATACTATAGAAGTTGCCAATACATAGTATGCTAGTGACATGACAGCTTGTAGCCTTCCTATACCTCGCCGTCATACGGAAAGATATATCGCTAAACCGCACTCATAGTGGGAAATAGTAATGATCTCGTACACTTGTTTGTTTGCTGTGTATGATGTGTGAGCCTCTATAGCTCTTATAACAAATCTGTACAGGTTGAGAATAAATTTTAACCATTAGTTATCATGAACATTTTCAACATGTACTTTAAATCTCAAAATAACAGCCAAATAAGCTTGTTTATTGAAAATACCCTTGCAAGATGAAGAATATGAAGAATGAGATGTTGAATAGAATGGAATAATGATAAAACATTGTTAATGTCAAGTTAATTTCAAATATTCATAAGATGCCTTTGCTTAAAGCCACTATCAGCGATTTTTTTTTCTCAAAATGTTAACAAATCGCGCCGCGCCCCCTATTTTTCATCGAAGTCCATTTTTTGCACTGTTGTATTGGAAACCGTTGTATTAAAGACCCCTGTAAGTAGCTAAGCGTAACACCTTGCATTTGTCAAGCAGTGACGATTTTTATGCTTTGTTTGCTAATAAAAGTCGGGATCCGACTTTTTTGGTCTAGAAACAGTCGTAAACGGCATCTTCAAGACGGCTTTAAAATGCTTTAGTGTCTGTTTTTCACAAAGAACTGTAATATAAGTTGTTGATATGACCTAACACTAGCAATTTAGAGACAAAATGGGCATTTTAAATTTTGAAAAAAAAGTGGCTTTAACCTTCGTCTACCAAAAAGGGCGTTATCATCCCTTTCGAGGTTGTTTCCGTCTTGCTAAAGCAACCTTTTCTGGTACCAAAATTTTTAATGTCATTGTCAATTGACATTTAACACACCTTTTCATGCAAACACGAACATCCAACAGATATAGGTAAGGTATTGGGTGAGCGCAAAGTGATGGATGGGGGGGGGGGGGGCAACCATCCCCGGGAGAGAAGTACCAACACACCTGGTACCGCACAGGGTATCACGGATACTTGATTAAAGTATCTTCTTTCCATTGATACCAATACACCTAGCATGAATGGCGTCATAAAGTTCGCATGTGGGCAAAACTGTCAATTTCCATAGACACACACTGTAGAATAGGTACGGGAAAAATTCAATTTTCCACCAAAAAGTGAGGAATATCCGATTTTCAAGCTGTGTTTGACTCTACTTGATGGAAATAACAATTTTATATACTCACAGTGTTTTAGTGCATAAGGTTTTTGAGTCAGTAAAAATGCGAAATATCACTTTTCCACCATTAATCCAGTATTTTCATACTTTCCTCAACATATGACGTCACAGTGACGTCATAATGGGAATATTTGTACTTACTGCCAATGGAAAAAAGAAACTCTGGGCTACCCAGTGCTACTATCAGATGTTTAGTAAGGAAATAAATTACAGAGGGTCGTACACCCCCCCCCCCCCCCCTTCAGAGGTGTTGTTACAAAAGTGGCTCGGGTAGATGAGGCTTAAGATAGAACACTGAGGCAAATCATACTCAAAATATTATGTCAGACTTGTCAACTGGGATTGTCGTTGATGATGTCAACATTGCAGTTGTATTTCATTATTTCTATTATACCTTAAAGGGCCACAATGGCCAAAAAAAATATTCAGACATAATGAAATAGACCCTTGCTGAATTTACTTCCACAAATTTGAAAACAATTTGGGTGTTTACATTCCGTAAAAAACAGTAAAAACAGCAAGAGGTGGTGGCAGTCGGTGGTAATTCCTGCCACGGAAAATCAATGTGTTGACATCCCTGCCAGAATTTACAGTGTATCTAGCATGTTTTGTGACACAATTCAAAAGCATTCAGACCGGGATTCAGACATTGTACTTCAGGCTTGTATTAAGATATTGATCTGACAAGTGAAAGGTGAATTAGCCGGGATTAGCACATATCAAATAGCAATGGTCTGTAAGCTGATGACTGCATGCTTTTCAAGTTTGATAAAATGCTGACAGTAATGTCAGCATCCTTGGTTGAGAAGTAAAGCTTACAAGGAAATAATATTAGTTCCTTTTCCTTTTTTACAAAATATATATAAACATCCAAATTATTTTTAAATTTGTGAAAGTGATTTCAGTAAGGGTCTATTTCATTATGTCTGAATATTTTTTTGCCATTGTGGCCCTTTAACCGAAATCAGCGGAAAGTGTAGCTGTTTAACCATTTGATTCATTAATCCTAATCTAATTGATTACATAAATACAGTAATCATGCAAATGTACATTATTTGGCTCTATTTTAGGGTCATTCTTCAAAAAAGTAAACCTTTTTGATAAAAAATGAAGTTAATGGTATTGCAAATTTCTTTACATTATCACGTTAATGATCCTTCCAAGTCTCCTGCATGATATTTTAAGCAAGGATTGTTCAACTCAACCTTCATCATTTGCATAAACGAACGTCTTTAATATTTTGGGATAAAAAAGTGAGAATGTTACACCATTTTGCTTCTTTAGTTTTATATTAAATAACTTTTCATATTTGTTTGAAATGCTGCCTAAAGTTTTGAATGGCCTTCAATTTTCAAAATTATGTTGAAAAAATACAAATTTATAGGTAAGTAGATATAAATAGAAAAATAGATAAGTGATTAACAGAAAATTTCAATTGACTTTTGTATGTCACATACGTGACCAAAAATACAAAAGACGTTTTTATTACTAGAAAACCACTGTCTCAGTAATTTCATATTTCCAATGGATCAAAAGCCCATTTTATATGTACCTTCCTTATAAAAACTGGTGATCTTTCCCCTCTTCAAAGTTTTATGTGCTAATTACTGTCACACACTTGACCGACACTCCCATTTTAGTATTTGCAGGACGAAATTTCTGGTAGGCAGTGTTAACTATTATTATGAGTTAACATCTGAATTGATCGTTGAAAACAAGAAACAACAATTAATTTTAATAAAGACGGTTTAAACACAAACTTGATTTCCAGTGTCTTTATTTTTAAATTTTGTGTGAAGGTGGCCAAATTCAACAGACTTGGCACTATTTCATTCCAAACAGGAAATCTGCATACTAGGGTAGAATTGCTCTTTGCAAGTTATTACTGATGACATGTGTAATGAAAGTGTTTGAAATAGTTGAGAATATGGAAATACACAAGATTTTATTAAAACTTCATTTTTGGTGCACATTAACAATACAATGGTCATCAATTTGGTGTTATAAGTCAATGGAGATCCACCACGTAAACCACCAATGGTCACAATCAACACGTATCCTAACTTAGTGATAGAAATTTGTTCATTACCAAGTAAGTTGCATTGTTCTACTTTTTAATTACCACCATTGTTGTAATGACAACAACCAATGTCTTTCTGAAATAAATATAAGAATGTGAGTACTTAAATATTCACAGAATTTTACAGTTGAAGTTTGAATTCCTAAAAACTCCTTTTTTGTCCTGAGTCACATGCGTGACCGAACTTTATTTGGCCCTCATGAACAATAATCAATCTAGCGAAAAGTGGAAACATTATTTTTGGATAGGTTTGGTCTAAAGGTTTTTTCATACATACCAAAAATAATAAAACAGATTGGTTATATTGGGCAAAACAGCATTGGGTTGAAAAAATCAAAATTTCCCCGTTTTGTGGGATCACAATCGTGAACCGAGACTGCCCCTTTACTGATATATTCCTGCTAAACATTCTGGATATCAATGATTTAAATTAATTAAACTATTTTTGTTACTCTAGGTTGGTTAAACATTAGTATAAAAGATTTTCCCTAAAGCATCCAAATTGGAAGGCAAGCTTTTGACACCCTACTAATGCCATCATGATCCGAGCAAAACTAAACAGTCACGATGTTTACACTTATATAACACACACCAGTACCAAAGGGGGTGGAGAACAATAAGTAGTAAAGACACCCCATAATTCATCTTAGATTCATTTCTGCGGCAGAGCAAGCGACTATACAAGCTTCTTCTTCCGATGCGGCGGTCCTGGGTAAGGTTGTAATTTGGTCCTTTTTGCAGCATTTTCACTATTCCAACCAGGTGACTCACATGATAGAAATGACGTGTTGCCGACTGGTCTCTTTTTAACCCTGGGGTGTATAAGAGCGTAAGGTTTAGCTGGTTCGTCATTTGGCATGTGCGGGTTATTAACACTCTCAATAAGAGGATTTGTGCTGGTCATGGTGTAAAAACAATGGTGACATTGGGTACGTGGTCAGTTCGTTTGATGTTCAGCATTATGCGTTAGCAAGAGTTGGCGAATGCATTTAATTTGCTTTCTATATCTTTTGTGATGACCCAGGACTCGCAGTCATATAGAAGAACTGTGAAACATGTCGTGTTGAACAGCCACACTTTGGTGGTTACAGGTATGGATAGGTTTCTCCATAACCGCTCCAACTTCCAGAAAGCCATCCAAGCCAGTGCTTTGCACCTTTTTAGATGACTTGCACTAGTAGACTCGGAGTGTAGGATGAGGATCACAATTTAGTGTCATATATTCTGTCTTGGATACACTGATTATAGGACCAATGTCTTTTGCTGCTAACGCTGTCCTGCTCAACTGAATTTGGGCCCATTAGGGGGTAGACTTTAGAAGGGCAATGTCATCAGAAAAATTCAGATTGTTAAGTAGTTTTGGAATCCCTCCATAATTCGTCGAAGGATGTGTGTCTGCTGCGCACAACTACGGCCTGGACGGAAACCAGCGTGGTTGCTCCTAAGTATTGGATCAAAAAATGGTTGAATTCTGTTTAACACAATTCTGTTGTAAACTTTAGCAGCTATTGACATCAGAGTGATCCCCTGGTAGTTCGTCATGAGGGAGGGATTCCAATTCTTGGGCAGGGGTACGATGACATTTGTGATCCACTGTTGCGGTGGTGATAATGATGTATATACCTCAATGCAAAATTTGTGGATGGCATCTATCATCTGTTCTCCTCCTGCCTGCAGTGTCTCAGTAGTTATTGCATAATCAAGACAGCGTCTGCTCTCGTGAAGTCGGATTAGTGGGGGTGGGCAGGTCTTCCACAGTATTTGGTGGAAGTTCAGCCAGTAATTCTGCATCACTGTAATTAAGTTTCCGGTTCATTGGTCGAGAGGTCCTTTGAGTAGTCTACCCCATTCAGGAGGGTTGACGTGATGTACAAAACTTCCATGAGTTCCTTTCAGTCCAATTAGTGTTCATGTCCAGAATTGTAGTCTTGTCAAGTCATTGTTATATTGGTCGTTCCACACATGCTCGGGAATGGACGATTTTGTGTGTTGCCAGTCGCAGTCGCTTTCTGGTGTTCATCGGTTCTCTTTTTTCAATGATCTGCTGGTTTCACCAATCTACACTTTGTCACATGATCCACAAGGAATAAAGTAAATAACTCCAGGTTGGACTCAAGTTGAGTTCCTTGGGAACGGGGTCCAATTTGGATGCCTCTAGGGAAAGAGTATTTTCCACTCATTCTTGTATCAATAGAAATAGGTGTTAACGAAGGACAGGATGGTATTCAGTAGTCATTTTTTAATTAAAGAGTGAACTTGTAATTCGTCTTGAGGATAGGTAATTGGTAATAGCCCCCTCCCCACCATAGTACTCGGAAACACATTCTTGGGCATATTTTTGGATTCTATAAATGGTTATGTTGGAATTTTTATGCACCGAAATGAAAAATTAGACATTAGTTGCTTTAACACTTAAGTGCCTAAGGGGGGGGGGGGTTCCATAGTACCCAAGATTTTTTTTTCTGCGATTTCTCAGTCGTGAAAAATATTTTTGAACTCTATTTTTTTGTAATTGTGTAACTTATCGATGCGCTTCTTTCCATAAAAAAAATTACTAAAATTTCTAGCCCGTTAATGAGATAATTAGCTTGGGTCCCTAGGAACACCCACTTAGGCACCAACGGGAGTGTGATTTTAAAAATAAAAATTAGCAAACCCTGTTGCCAGAAATATTTTTCTGCTTATGTATGTTCATATGCATGAAACAAAATTAATTACATAATCAGAAAAAATAATTAACCCTTTATGTGCTGAATAGAAGCGATTCCATCATCGAGCGACTGCGCGCCATTGCTGTACAAACCTATGGCAAATACGACTGCACCCACAAAAAATACAAGAATGTACAAAATGGTACTGTTTGTGTTAAATATATGTAAATTGGTTCTTCTAGAGCAGATATAAACATCAAAATGATTTGCAATGTGTATGTTGTGGAAGCAGGGTCGCGAAAACATCATGTTACTTTTTGAGCGATTTTGACGCATTTCGAAAACAATGATTTGCCCCTAATTTCCAGACGATAAACCGGAACTCATTTACATTGCACCTTTGGCCTTGTCTTATGCCCCCTCAAAGGTAGTATGAGTTTCATTTGAAAATTCCATCGGGAAAGTGGTTTCCTTAGGGGGGGGGGGGTTCCATGGACCCCCCCCCCCCAGGCACCAACGTAAGTGAAAACACCATAGGCACTTAAGTGTTAACGAAGTTTCACATTATTTATAGTATAATATACCGGATCATTGCATCTTAAATTAAAGTCTGACTCAGAGATTTCGAAATATTATTTTTTTTTTGTGTAATAATGAAAAATAGTCAACTAGAACTAAAGATAGTAACCTAAAATGTACAATTCCGAAATTTGAGATGAATCGGATTTTTCGTTTTGATGCAGTAAACATTTATGTGTAGAATTACGTCCCATAGGATACTGTGCAAAACAAAAATTCCGGATCCGGAATTTTATAACAAAGTTGCGATTTTCTATATGAAGGAATTCGATTTAAGCTTAGCAATTTCACACAGTGATTAGTATATGTACATGCAAAAAACACAATTTTTTTGGAAATTGAGGGCGCCCTCCTCAGGAAATCTCTGAGTCGGCCTTTAAGAACAACTTATGAATATATGCAATTAATTTAATATAACATTGTTTTATCATTATTATTTTTTATTATGTATCACACTTTATCTTTCATTTACGTCCAAGACATTTTTACATATCGGGCCATTGTGAATACATTCTACGCGTTGAAAATTTTCATTTTAGTAAATGGTTGGTCAATTATCCCAACACAGAAATTGTTAAATTAGACTCTAAAATCACGCGTATCTCTAGCATACACTTTGGGATTTTACAAATGGTTCCATTTAGAATGTATTATTAGCCTTCAAAATATCATGTTTATATTCTTATCTTCACACTAAAACGCCAAGTCAACTATGCACCGACTAAAAAATGGGGTCAAAATTATGACCACAAAAAGGGACATTTCACACGTTTTTGACCACAAAAGTGGTCAACATTTTAATCCCATTTTTAGTTGGTGCATAGTTGACTCAAAACGGGGTCAAAAATGACCCCGTTTTTGAAAATATTTTTAGGGTGTTGAATGGTACCCTCACAACTTTTGAGTATATATTTTTTAAATTTTAGAAATGATTCAGTTTAGTTTATCATGCTCTCTAAATGTAAAAGAGTGAAAATCACTCTTTCAAGGAGTGACTCTAGGGACCAGTCTTTGTTGGAGTTGTTGGAGTCAATTTTGTTTATGATTACTCTTCATCGATGAATTGTCACTCTCATTAGAGTGAAGAATTGACAGCATTCACTCTCAAAAGAGGGAAATTAAACTCCAACAAAAACTGGTTCCTAGAGTCACTCCTTGAAAGTGTGATTTTCACTCTTTTACATTTAGAGAGTGCCCGTGCCTAACATCATAAAAAAAACCAAACACCTTGCCCTGAAATGGTACCCCTTAACACGTTTTGAGCATCCAAATCATTCAAATAGGGCAATACTATAACCGTCTCAGTAAAAACACCCCTCCCGGTAGGGGAACCTCCGGAAAAGGACTTTTGGCATATTTGTTTCTAAAATCGGCACTCACCATCGTATTCAAGGAAAAAAGCGTTTTGGAATCATCTTTAAATATCAGGTGGGCAACATTTTCCCACTTGAGTGTGGTTATGAGACCGACTATTAAGATTGACAATATAAATTGTCAATACCAATTGTTATTTAGGAAGTTCCTTGACGCACACTTACTTAAAATAACGATTTCGTTAATCTCATTGGTGAAAACTATCAAACGTTATGCATAAGGAACTGGCCTCACAGGTGTCTACTTTACATAAGGTAAAATATCGTTATTTCTCTCACATTTCTACCTAACACGGACAAAAATATATCTGTAAACGTAATACGTAAATAAGTTGACGTTTAATCAAAATCAATGCTTTATATTGTGCGAATCCTGTTCAAGTTGACCCATTCCTTGCGTGAAAGATTGCTACCAGGTCTGGTCTTGGGGTATCTAGCCAGGTAGTGTTCCATGTCTGCGAGATGTTGAATGGGGAGCTGGAGAGTCGACGAGAGTGCAGTCTCTGTCTGCTGAGCCGGTGTGATTCTTTGACAGCATTGTGCAGCAGGTGCTTGCTGTCCAACAGAGCTTTGTTCACCAGTTTTTGGTGTGATGTTCTCTCCGAAGCACTGCAGGTGCAATGCCTGAAAGCACTGGTAGAAACTCAGATGGAGTAGGACAAAGGCAGCCAGTAATGGTTCTCATGGTTTGGTTGAGTACTGTGTCCACTTTTTTTGTGAGGAAGCTATTGCACTATGCTGGGGTGGCGTATTCAGCAGCGCTGTAGACCAGAGTCAGGGCGGCGGTGCGTAGAGTGGATGGACTAGCACCCCAAGAAGATCCAGCAAGGCGGCACAGGAGGTTATTCCGCGAAGATACCTTTGCACATACTGACTCGAGATGCTGCCGATAAGTAAGCTGCCGATCAAGCGTCACTTCCAGATAAGAAGGTAGGATTTTATGGCAGAGGCGCTCCATTGAGGTTAATTTGGAGCTGGCGATGGGACTCTTTGGTGTTAAGATGAAAGGCAGTAGTGGTGGTCTTAGCTTCACTCAGCTTGAGTCTCCCGGTCTTGACATATGCTGCAAGTAGGGCCATATTCTTCTTCCTTTGGCTGAGTCGGTAAACTGCAGTAACTGCATATCACACCAACATTTGACCAAGTAACTCACATGAAAAAGGACATGGTGACCACAGTGAAAAAACTAGCAAAAATGCTTATTTAGGTTGTCCTTAAAGAGCTGGATTGAGTTAGAGTTGACAACCAAACCAGGCAATTGATTCCATTTTTTTTTGCGAAAAAATAAGTTCTTATAAGCTTCTTTTGTAGCACGGACTTCAAGAACCTTTTGGCGGTGCCCCCTCGGGTATTCCTTGAATTTACAATGAGATAAGGTCCAGATGAAACGTCAACAAGGTTGTTGTGTATTTTGTGCAGGAAATTCAATCTCTGCATCTTCCTACGAAGTCTGAGATCTCCCCATTGAAGATCCTGAAGTAACTTTGTGACAACACCTTCCTCGCGGTTGTAATTCCGCTTACAAAATCTAGCAGCCTGCCTTTGGATTCTATCAAGGGTTTGATGTTACACTCCAGATAAGGATCCCATGGAGCGACTGCATATTCCAAGTGCGGCCGCGCCAGAGAAAATAATATGTAGTAGACTTGACCTTCTCAGAACAGCTCCACATATTACGTCTAATTACCCCAAGAACCTTCTGAGCCTTGTAAGCAACGATCTGAGTTTGCTTATTCCAGCTAAGTGTGTTATGAAGTTCAGTCCCAAGGTATGGATGCGACTCTTCTGAGGACAGTTGTTCACCACAGAATACATATCGCCTATCTGGAGGATTTCGATTGGCAAATGTGACGGTGCAACACTTAGATGGATTGAAATTCATCAGCCACTCCTCCTGCCACAGTTCATGGAGCTTGAGGTCGCTTTGCAGAATAGAAACATCATTTTCATTTGATATTGGGAGATACAGCATGCAATCATCTGCGAAAAGTCTTTCTTTGGAAGTGAGCTTTTCCGGTAAGGCGATATTCCCAGTTTCAGGATCAAAGTATTGCCTCGCACGGAAGGATTAACTTACGCACGGGTTATAAAATTGTTCCGTGCGAGTCTTGGAAATCTAAAATAAACACTGACCTTTCCTTCCGTGTGGTCGTAAATTAAAGTTAAATTCACACGCGGTGTAATCCTGCAATTGGTACTCAATGTTCTATTGTCAGTCTCCACACGAACACCAATTATCGATGGCTCATACATTTAAGTGGTCGATGAATAAATAAATCATCTTCAGTTTACAAACTACCAACAATTTCGCGAAGTGTGTTGATTGAGTGAAGGATGTAGTAAAAATGTACTGGAGAAAATGCATTTCTTATGTATGACGGATGGGAAATCTATATTTGCTCTATTTTAAAAACTCCCAAGTGAATTTCGCCTGATCGATCGATCACATATATTGATATCGAAAATTAATTTGTTGTATTTTAGCACAACAGAGAAGTATAGCAAACGGTTTATAGTTAGTAGATGGCATACTGACTTAAATACAAGAATACCGTGGATACACTATTTTTATCGTAAAAAAATTAAAATATAGTAATTAACTCGATATCTGCTATAGAGCTATTGAACGATTCTGAAGTTGCCACCATCAGTTTAGGTTAATAACGCTCGATCGTGAGGTTGCCCCGAGCCAGTTGTAAAGACGCGGCCATGCTTATTTAAAGGCAGTTCAGTGGTCTATTTTCTAGCACTATTTCTTGGCTAATACATGCACGGCGCGGTGCGATATAATACACACACAGCTACGCCACTGCGGCGTGTGTAGTATTCACCGTTCTCAAACACAACCAAACTCGTTTCTAACAATGATTTATATTAAGTATTCACACGTTCTCAAATCAAAATACAAACTATACACAATTCTATAAATGGTTTGTTTTAATATGTAAAACCATAGAGGTAATATACCTCTATGGTAAAACTAAACAATAAGCATTTCCAACTTTATTATTGTTTGAAAATATACACAATTGCAAAATACGAAATATTAAAAAAAAAAAAAATCAAATACACCACAGAACTTCCCTTTTTACTTGACGGGAAAATAGACATAGATTGTGCAATTTCAAGTCAAGTTCCGTTCCAATAAATATCGGAAAGTTATTAAAACAAAAATAATAATAATGATATGGCGCAGAAAATCCTCCTATTGTGTTTACAAAACCGTCCGTTAATTAAAATAGAGAAACGTTGGTTGTACATGTAGCACAGTCTTGTAATTTAGAGAAGCAGTTCAGTGGTGTATTTTCTAGCACTCTTTCTTCGCTTTGCATGCTACATGTACAATCAAACTGTTTACAAATGATAAAATTATAGCGGGGACCACATATGCTCGGGGGGGGGGGGGTAATCCCAGACATTAAGACCATATTAATCGATCAATACTGCTAATTGGCTTTAAAAGATTTTCTCCCGTGCGGCTTATAAATGTTCCGGGTGAGGTTTGTTTATTACAATGTGAATATTGCGTGCAGGCTAAGATAATTTTGCGCACGACGTGTGCCGTTGGAGGCTTTAGTCCGAGGCAATACTTTGCTCTTGGAACTTGGAATCGCGCCTAAATCATTAATATATGAAAGGAACAATAATGGTCCTTGCACTGTTCCTTGTGGTACCCCTGATGTAGCATCAGCAGTAGAAGAAGACTCGACGTCAATAACCATATCTGCCATATCTGCAGTAAGTGTACTTTCTACCCTAGTCCAGCTTCTGTCCTAGTGATGAAGGGCAAGATCGTCGGCGTAGCCATATTGTCTAGACGTTGTTTGAGGTAAGTCGCTGATATACAAGTTGAACAGCATGGGAGCCAATACCGATCCTTGTGGGACTTCCGTTCCTCAGACGAGGCAGTCGGATTAAGAACAAAGCTACGGTTTGAAAGCATGTTACATATTAATTGTACAAGGTGACGATCCGGGATGGTCCTGAGAACCTTTAGTGTCAAGTCCTGATGCCACACGGTGTCATATGCTGCAGTAAGGTCCACCAAGATGACGCCTGCCTTACGACGCTTTTCAAAGCTCTCCATTTGTGAGTTTTACAATCTGATGGACAGTGCTCCGGCCACGGCGAAATCCTGCTTGTTCGTCAGGCAGATGAGATTCGACAACTGGCTCCAGCCGGGCCAGGATCAGCCTCTCAAGGAGTTTGAAGGAAAAACACAGTAGTAATATTGGGCGCTAGTTCTTGGGGTTGTCAACAGGCTTGTTTGGTTTGGGAATGCGATAATGGTATAGCCCTCCTCCAGATCTTGGGTACAGACTGGTTGGTAAGGCAACATGTGTAGAACTGCTGGGGCCATTCAAGACATCGTGGGCCACAGTGCATCAGGAACTCCGCTGGTATATTATCAGGCCCCTGGGCGTTTCCACACTTTAGTTGGCTGATAGCAGATGTGAGCTCATCTAGTGGGAAGGGTGTTGAAAGTGACCCGTCCACGCCAGGGGATCGACGAAGTTTGGTGACTTCTTTTTTAACAGAGCGAGTGTGATCCTTATCAATATCCTTGAAACGACCATTTGCGAGGAGTTGCTCAGCAATTGAGTTGGCAGACACAGGATATTTCGATGGTTTGGAAACTCTGCCGGTGAGGTGGTTTAAGGTCTTACATGCCTTCCTGCTAGAATGAGTGAAATCAATTCCCTGGACCGTCTCCTCCCAGCGCTCACGACGTTTCCTGTCCAATCAGTTTATCAGATCTCAAGCCTTGGATGTCGCTTCTTCCCCGGGTTCAGAATTCAGGAATTAATTGTAAAGAGCATCACATTCCTCATCGCAGTATTGGATATAACTGCGACGACAGCCACGTGAGATGGTCTTCTTTGCTATCTCAATAAAGAATTTACATAGTGCTGTGTAAGATTTGTCCAGGTTGGAGGAGGTAGGTGCGGAAGGTTGGGCACTTCTGAACCCACCAGGTTCTCAAACTGGTCCCAGTCTGCCTTGCGGAAGTTCCACGTTTTTACTGGCTTTGTTGGTACAGACTTAGCAAGGCTGTCCTGAGCAATCAGTGATGGTCTGTGTTAAGACTTCAGAAAGGGAACGAGAACAGTACGGTAAACAGAAATAACATCCATATTTACAAATGCAAGGTCAGGATTCGAGGTTGAGTTCCACCAGTCCTCTAGGGTGGATCCGTCAGGGTTGGTATTCCTGTAGTCCCAGGTAATGCTACGACCGTTGAAGTCACCAGCGTAGATGCAAAGTGGACCATAAGTAGGTAGAGAAATCTGGGAGTTAGGTGGCTTGTAGATATTGACGACGTGGACAATTTGGGTCGTTGTCCATTCCATTTCATTGTTTATTAGACGTTTAAATGTTTAATTTCCGATGTAGGGGCACAGAAGGTCAACGTCCATTCCATTCAATGGGGCTTGATCTTGTTTCCTCCTACTTTGTTAAAGCAATAATGGCACATTTTTTGAAGAGCGTGGGATGGCATGTCCGTAAACAGACCGAGATAGAACTTCTGTTAAACAGGTGTCGCTGAAATGATAACTGTGTTGGGTATACCATCTAATATACAGTTACTGTTGTACAGCCACTACATTGTATAGGGTCCTTTCACGGAACGCAAATTATATTGAATGCATTTTTGTTTGCTCTTCAGATCATACAAACGTACGAAAAACACAATGCATGCAGCTGGTTCACCAGCAAATTTCAGCTACTCCTTTATGCGGGTTTAAATACCACAGGACTATATAGCTGATATACTCGGTCTGGTAAGGTCTGAAGGTGCCGGCAAAGTAAGTGTACGCGGTCAGCCCAATGTCCACATCCACGTGGTACCAGATAGCCTGGGAGTTAGCACACATTTGTAACGCATCTCAAGTACAAAAGGTTTCAGTGATTAAATATGCAGACAACCTGACAGGAACCTCAAAAACGTGACTCTTAAGTGCCGCAAATGGTGCCTTAAGGAGAAGGGGCCAAGACAAAGATTGTACAGTGGTCACATTTTTAAATTGATGCAATCGTGTTGAAAAGTATACCACGTTATTGTCTAACCATAAGGATTCAGAAAAGGTATTTGGCCATGGGATCAAAGGAAAATTTGTTCATTTTGATTACATACTTCGCAGAAGTAAACCATTTTCCGCTATAAATAACAATAAATTTTATAATTACCATTTATTGGTTATGGCAATTGTAAAGTTTGCACATTTTCATGAAAGTGAACAAAATGCCATCTCAATTTCTTTTCTGAATATCGGTGATCAAGGGACATACACTATGCTACAAAAAAAAAAAAAAAAAAAAATTACTGTTGTATAGCCACTACATTGTATAGGGTCCTTTCACGGAACGCAAATTATATTGAATGCATTTTTGTTTGCTCTTCAGATCATACAAACGTACGAAAAACACAATGCATGCAGCTGGTTCACCAGCAAATGTCAGCTATTTCTGCAGGTGACTCCTTTATGCGGGTTTAAATACCACAGGACTATATAGCTGATATACTCGGTCTGACAGGAACCTCTGAAACGTGACTCTTAAGTGCCGCAAATGGTGCCTTAAGGAGAAGGGGCCAAGACAAAGATTGTACAGTGGTCACATTTTTAAATTGATGCAATCGTGTTGAAAAGTATACCACGTTATTGTCTAACCATAAGGATTCAGAAAATGTATTTGGCCATGGGATCAAAGGAAAATTTGTTCATTTTGATTACATACTTCGCAGAAGTAAACCATTTTCCGCTATAAATGACAATACATTTTATAATTACCATTTATTGGTTATGGCAATTGTAAAGTTTGCACATTTTCATGAAAGTGAACAAAATGCCATCTCAATTTCTTTTCTGAATATCGGTGATCAAGGGACATACACTATGCTACATTGACTCAAGCAAATAATGGCATTATTGACAAGTAAATCCACCTGGTATTCATCGGACAAAGGATTCAGATTCCCCTTTGTTTAGTTGGAACTGCAGAGCCTTTGTTACTGTCCATGCAGTTGAATAGATGTCAGGTGTTATAGACTGGTTATCCCCGCCCAGTTTTGGGTAGACGTTTCACATAGAAGTCTGAAGTACGCAAATGAAGCATTGCCTTTGATTCCGTCATGCACTGTATGATGTTGTGCAGTAGCGCAGGACGGAATCAATGGCAACTCTTTGTATACTTAGGACTTCTATATGAAACGTCTATCCAGTTTGGATTGAGCTGGCCTCGTTCGCGAAAAAAATAAACTTTGAGGTTCTACTGTGAGTTCAATAATTTTGACTGTATATTTCATCATTTATTGAAAAAAGAACTAATGTGAACAAAACTCACGGTGGATATGTTGCTTGGTAAGCTGTGACCTAACATTTTTGTGCAGAACCAAGATCCATAACTTATTGCGATACCTCATTTCTATTCAATTTACTACTAGGTATTTAGAAAAATATAAAAGAAGGGGGTCTAGGCGCACTATGCAACAACACGGTGGTAAATTCAAAAAAAAAAAATGGGGGGGTTGGGTTACGCGACAAGTTACTGTAAGTTAGTTTTGTTTCTGCACAAAGATGTTAGGTCACAGTCTGCCAAACAACTTTCATGATTTTTTGTTCATCTTTGTTTCCTTTTCGGAAAATGATGAAATATATGGTCAAAGTTTATTGAACGCACAGTAGAAGCCTAAGATTTATTTACTCGTGAAAGAGGACGAGTATCTTGTGGTTTGCGTCATGAAAAGAGAATAGCTCAATCTTAATCTGGTTATGAGCACCTGAAATCCTTTTTATCTGGAAGTACAGAGCCATTGTTATTTCCAATACAGTTGAAAAGTAATTTGTAGTGCTTTATTATATATCCTCTGCATACCGAGCGGATTTACTGAATATCAACAGTGCTATTATTTGCTCGAGTCAATGCTGCATGATGTATATCTACTGGTCACTGATATTTAGGAAAAGAAATTGTGATGACATTTATTCATTTCAATCAAATGTGCAACTTTTGCACTTGACATAACCCAGAGTATTGAAAGGTATAATTAAACAATATTAAATGCGCAGGAATCAGTTACTTCGCCGATATGCGTAACCAATGTCCTTATGCAAGCATTTTTCTCTCTTTGATCCCATGGAGTATATAGTTCGTAATATGTACAGCCTAAAGTTTCAGTTGTACTTGGATCAAATTTGAAAATTGCTCCAATTTGGTTAAAAAATAGTGCAAATTATTGGAGCTCATAGGATTAAAATAAGGAATAGTTTTGAGTGTCTCAAATGCTTGCTTAAAGCAATACTAGCACTTTTTTGAAGAGCGCCCCCCAATTTTTCAAAAAATTAGAGATTTTTACACGGTTGCATTGGTAACTGGCTAGTAAACTATACTTGTGAATGGTTAAGCTCGAAAATGTCTGTGTGTCACAAACGAAGGAACTTTGTAATTAGAATAATTATTATCGGAGATCTCCGATAATAATTCAACGGCTGCTGGAAACGGCCTTCCAATGTCAAATAGCCGGGAAATAGCGCCATGTACGTGTCTACGCTCATCCATTAGTTGTTTTATTGGTTCATGCAAGTCAAGTTAGAGGTTATCTTCTCGAGGTGGTACTATTTCATCATGGACGCGGATATAAACGTAGCATTTACAGCTCTGCCGTTAAGTCCAATCTGCCATCCCAATTTTAATTACAAAATCGCTTATTTTATGATAAATACGCATTTCGTAGCATTCTCGTTCGCAGGTATAGTTTCCTAGACAATTACCAACTTTTGAAAATTGGGGGCGCTCTTCAAAAATGTGCCATTATTGCTTTAATGACAAGCACCAAAGCAACCCTAACAGATTTTTTTCAAGTCCAGGGTTGGAAATACGTGTGTACAATACGTTAAGGAACAGTAACCCGTTCCACTGGTACCTGCTGTATAGCACTGTATGCAGTGTATACATTGAGTCAGTTATAACAGGTACCTGCTGAATATCATCTACCAGTTATAACAGGTTCCTGCTATGTGAGGTCCCCAATCCCAGACACAGCAGAAGGTCAGAGGGTCCTCGGTGGAGTGCCAGGGGTTTGCCGAACAATCTTCCACAATGTGGACGGTGATGGCATGACAGTTTCCTCCAGTTCCCTCTGGTAAAGGATATGTTCACGACGCGTTCCCTGGTTTCTAGCCTTGTTCCAGAGTGGGATTTGCCACTGGTCTTTCAATTCTTGGTGTCGGAGGAGTTAAAACCCATCCGAAAGCTTAGTTTTCTGCAATTTCCGATAAGACTGCTTTCTTAGTGGCTCTGGCATAGGGGTTCGGAGTGTCACGCCTTGTCTAGAGACAAGACCCACCTCCGGATTGAGGACGTGGGGGTCTCTATTCTTCAAGCAGGCTGTTTGGCGAAGAATCAGATTCTTTTACATCAAAACCGGTATTTTGCTGCATCTCACCAGAGAAACCTTGGTGTTCAGTTAGGGCCCTTGAGCGGTAAGGATCTTCGTACTTCTCATTAACTCTTTATCTCTGCAGTGCCACCACATGGGCCTGCAGCAAGGGACACAGTGACCCGCTGGATTTCCTCAGTCATCCGTAATGTGCACGAAAAACACCATGATCGGTTGACTGGCTCCTTGGTCAGAGCACATGATTTTCAAGCTCAAGCTTCCTCCTGGGCATTCTTTAAAGTGACAGGGGGAGATTTTTTGAGGATACAAATTTCTCTCAATTTTCACTGGATCGGTCGTAGACCACCTACCGAGAACGTTTCGAAGGTTTATTGAACAAACAATTACAAACGAAAACAGCAAACCTTGTTTTGAACTTTCCTGCTATCGCAATCGTGGCCATAGAAAAGCATGCTTTGACTTTCTGTCGTGCACGACAGAAAGTACTAAATCATCATCTTATTACATAAAGACGGCGTATTCGGCTAATTCACATCAGGTGTGATCTAATACATTGGTAAGCATTCCAAATATGCAAAACACTGGGTTTCGAAAAAAATTGGGGGCGCTTCTTTCTGGAAATCTCCTCGTGTCTCTTTAAAGGGCCTCCATCCCGAACATGGCGGACAATGTCAGTTGGAGTTCTGCTACCACATTTCAACAAGCCCAGTAGCAGCTAGAACCAGGAGCATTAGGTGAGTACAAGATGGAGCATTACGGAGTGCGTTGGCATTGGATAGCTTCTACAACCCCCCTCGGTCACCGGTTGAGCCAGTGGTATTATGTGTAAAAATAAGGTCATGGTAATAATCTATTGCTAATGCAGTGTATTCCCGTCTCAGGAGTGAGAGGGCGATACACTAAGGTTAGGTAGGATACCTTCCTTCTACGACCTTCTGTAATTTGTTCTCCACCATCAATAAGGTCGTTGGAAGGGTTTGTCTGTGGTTTTGTGAGCGAAACATTTTTCTGGGGTAAGGTCGAATCACTGCGCCGCGTGATTCGGTCAATGCGGTCCTGAATATTTAGGGAGTTGTCTTAATTTTAAAAAGGAATGGGGTTTCTGGTGCCCAGATGAGACATTTGTGCAGATTTTGCATATCCAGAATTGCCAAAGCCCTACAATAGTCACGGATGGGTTCTAGGAGGTGATAAATTGGATTACCAATGGACAGAACGTGAAATGCTTCCAGATGAACTGGTCGGTTTGGTATTGGAGGTGGATGATCATCTTCTTATTGCGTATGAGGCAGCAGGTAAATGAGTTTAAGTTGGTGGAGTCATCTCACTGTTGATTGGCTGGGGTCTATATCCACCAGTGGACGAAAGGTAGGGCACTCATTGAGAATGTCATCCGCAGTCTGTGATAGAGAGCCACATTGGCAGGCTGGAGATGGTCGCAGCCCCCATCGGTACATATTGCTGTTGAAACGACCGACTGCTGTGCAAATCCTGCTCAAGGTGACCTATTCCTTACGTGAAAGTTTGCTTCCAGTTTGTTTAGGTTTTCGTTTTTCAGGTCTTCTTCGAAAACTTGAAGTCCGATTTAAACCAGACTGGGGGTTGAGGTGAAATAGGGGTTCCTTCAAATGTGGATGATGTCAAAGGTCATGGACCAAAGACATCTGAGGTCATGTTCCAGATTGCCATCTTGCCATGTTGTCATGTTGTCTGGTTGCAAAGATATAACATTTTCCGAAATTCCAAGCTCTTATAGTGGTGTTTCTATAGCAACAGCTCCGGCACTCACACCCACCACCAGCTTAAAGGCAAACAAGCAGCTTCTGATAGCTGGGGACCCAAACTAACAGAAAAACCTGATTGATGAAAATCCCTAATGGGGAAGGTCTAGGTCTCATAAATATCTCATAATAGCCTCATATTGTTTTAAGTCTTTTTTTTTCAAATTCCTAATTTTTGTATCATGGTGTTGTCATGGCAACCATCCTAATTAGCCATGGACATGACCTTGAGTACTTTAGATCTTGATAGTAATCAACTGGGCAGCTAGAAATCCATATACCTAGGCACTTAAATTGTGTTATTGTGTTGTTTAATTAAAAAACATTAAATTTTCCCATCAAAAAGATCATTTTCGAGACACTGTCACCATGGTAACGACCAAAAATTGACATTTCTATGACCTTAACACTTGAGTGACCATGGGCGGTTCCTAGGGACCCTCCAAATTTGTTTTTGCGCTAGCCGCTTTGCGCGTGGGATTTTTGAGCCGAATTTTTTTGTAATTGTCCGACTTTTAATTGCGCTTCTTTTCATGCTAAAATAATTAAAATCGGACAAGCCGTTAATGAGTTAATTAGGGAGGGTCCCATGGAACCCCCCGGGCACTAACGGAAGTCATCTGAGAATATTTATAAAAATCAAAGAACCAACCCATTTTTTTTGCTGATATTTGTTCACACATACATATAAGTAAACGATTATTAGTAACAGTAAAAATAATTAACCCTTTATGTGCTGAAAACAAACAATTTCATTGTGGACGTTGCTAAACCGTTACTGTACAAAGTCTATGGGAAAATGACGTGTATTTTGCAACCCCCGTTAAAAATACAGGATTCCCTAAAACTGCAAGTTTTGTGTTATATATATGTTATTTGGGTCTTCTAGAGTAGATATCAACAAAAAATAAGTTTTCAAAAAGTTTGATGTAAGCGCAAAGCTCATTTGAATTTTCGGTCTTTTTGCCCATTTTTGCGTGTTTTGAAAACAATGTTTTGCCCCTAATTTGCCGCCCAAATAACAAATTTCATTTTTTATTGCTGATTTGGAGTTGTCTTATGACTCTCCACATGTGGTACAAATTTCGTCCAAAAATTCCCCCTGGAAAGTGGTTTCCGTGGGGGGGGGGGTCCCATGGAACCCCCTTGGGCACCAACGGGAGTGAAAACCCCTTGGTCACTTAAGTGTTAAATAACCACAATCTTCCCTGCAAGCAAAAGCTTGAAATACATAAATATTGACACCTAGAGGCATGTTTTTTATGTTGTGTACTTGGAAAGATATGACATTTTCTAAATTCACATTTTCATTACTGCGTTGCCATGGCAATGGCTCTGGCATGGCACCCCTACCCACCACCAATTTAAAGGCAAACAAGCAGTTTCTGATAGCTGAGGATCCAAGCTAACACAAAAACTCGATTAATGACAATTTCTCTCTTGGAGGAGGGTTTTCGCTTTTAAAAAAATATTAATTTTTCCCATCTCATTTTTGAGACCGTTTTTTCCCATGGTAACGACCATAAATCGACATTCTATGTCCTCAAATAACCTTTATTATTTGCTTGCAATAAATGGGAAGCCTTGCAACTACAAATAAATGACACTTGAGCAGGTTTTTTTTATGTTGTTTAGTTACAAATATACGACATTTCTAATTCTCATTTTTCGTTACTGCGTTGCCATGCAACGGCTCTGGCGCCACACCCACCACCAATGTAATGGCAACCAGCAGATTCTGATAGCTGAGGACCCAAGCTAACAGAAAAACATGATGAATGAAAATCTCTAAGGTGGGGGGGGTCGGTTATGGGCCCATAGCCTACTGTTACATTAATCGCCCGGGTTGTCAGGGTCGTTGCTATTTCAAAAGCGTTTTAGCCATACCACTGGGTGGCTTTAGTTTAGCACAGAGAGATGAGAAAGAAGGAGATGGTTCACTGTTACTTCAAAAGATAAACTGTTCATCCTCCTATTCATCTTAATAGCTTTAAATCCGATTGATTCGATCAAAGACTTGCGCTTCTTGCTATTGACCAGTTAAAGCGAAATGCCCTGCTAATATCATTTGCGCTTCAACTATTATATACTTTTTGTTTCAATTAATGTCTTCGGTCAGAAAAAGGACACTATATTATTGATATAAAAGTAAACGGTTTATAATATCGTCCGTATATTGCAGCCATTTTGTTCGGCCCACGAGAAAAATTTAAAAATGAATGGTAAATAGTACATCGTGTGCTTGAAATAAGTATCCAGTGAAAGACTAGTGAATGCCATACCAAATCTTTTCAGCTATATTCTGTTCAAGATCCGCCCCATTTTTAATCGATCGTTACTGCTTTCTACTGGACACCTATATACTCCGTTTTCTGACCAAGAGCACCAAAGAGGTTCTATATAGAATAGAGAGGCAAAACGTTACGTCATCTTTGAAATTCCCGTCTCGCATGTTTTGGCCGACCACAAAGAAAACCAGAGTACCAACAATAGAAAGCAATGGCTGCCTCCGCTTCTTCCACATACTGTGGGGTGCCGCTTTGCATATACAACTAATCGGAGTGATACAAATTGATGCATGTGTTAGAGGTGGCCAGGTGTAATAATAGTGTTACCTGATCATTGTGCTCAAGATACTCTTTTTCGCATAATGCAATCGCGCTTAGGTGAAAAGATGTATTCATTGAGGCGGTTATTTAAATCAGACGACTGATGTGTCATATCATTCGTTGTGTGGCCATGGGTAATAGGACAAAATTTCAACCCACCCAATATCACCCAACATCCACAACTGATATTTTGGCTTATTGTTTGTTATCCGAATTGACACGTATATTTGTATACAAGCACCCAAACTGATAATTATTCGTGCAATATTCAATTTCAGCGCCCATCACGGACGCTGGTTTTGAATTCGTTCACCCCCCTTGAGGAGTACCCAGACATTCCTTAGACATCCTGTTTTTATCTATTGACTTACAAGTCATACAACTTCACCAATGCCCGAGCGACGTCACCAATGCCGACCATGGATACCCTGCCATGGGCAACTTTTATTAGT
Source organism: Ophioderma brevispina (assembly GCA_023653785.1). Taxonomy (NCBI): domain Eukaryota; kingdom Metazoa; phylum Echinodermata; class Ophiuroidea; order Amphilepidida; family Ophiodermatidae; genus Ophioderma; species Ophioderma brevispina. Next base: position 235,820 of record JAMKCH010007683.1, on the reverse strand, counting down.
TAATTCTGCTAATAAGGCAATCATATTGCAGTAGATATTATTTCTTCTTTCAGACCGCAAAGACATCTTTAAAACAACTTAAATTACAAATTAGCCTGTTAGTACCCTTTAACGGCAATGTTTTGTAAACATGTTAGGGCCTGGTATCTGAAATATGTCGGCTGACTGTTACACACGGCAATTGTCTCTGTTAGAGTTTTAATACTATGGGCCATAACGACTCGCAGGAAGGATTCGCAGGCAACAAAGGAAGTGGATTAGGATGTTAACTGGTCTATAGAACATTACATACACCTTTCATTAAATCCCATAACTATTCCAATTACCCATTTGTCAAGTGCAATTACACAAAGTCCATACACTTTGGTCGTGACCAGTACAGCGACACGTACTCGTCTGCATCACATACAACTTGACCCCAATGTTCGAGCATTTTGGCTCTTTGGACACTTTCGACACAAACTAGTATGGTTGAGTTGTATTCAAAATGCATTTATCTAATGATTTATCATATCGTATTTCACAGGAACTAACCGGATATGTTTAAATTAGGCTAAAATAACAACATCCTTTATCATGTTTATTGACCTCAAAAAATTAATTCAAAGGCTATTTTTGCTGTTTTCTTTCGTTAAAAAGTCACTGTTTTCCTCACAATTATTTCGCCAATGAATAAAATAAATAATAATCGGTCAGAATAAACGTGGAGTTCATGACCAGCATAGAAATTTCAGCTGGAATATTAATAAACTGTTTTATAGTCGATTCTGCGTTGATACGTTCGTCCCCTGAGTTTTTGGACCTATTCAATTAAGTACGGAGAGGGAAAATGAAAGAATTCTCAAATGCACGTCCACAACCGTATTATCTTGTAAAGGGACCCTCCGGTCATATAACTCACTCACCTGCCACTAAATTACATTTCATTCATGTATTGAAACGCACAATATGGTAATTCAGGCCTTAACATTCTCACAATAACATGATTAACCGAAGTCCCTGCGCCTCATGAATTTTTCACCTCCGCACGAATGGTACGGGGTCACATCTCAGATGAATCCGAAGGGGTAAAAAAATCGTGATAGCACAGTGTGTTAATTACTTCTGTTCTGAAACTTTTTCTTGACTGGCCAAGTTTAGTCGGATGAATAGATTCCTTCAAAGGTACCCCCGCAATCGAATGGCCCTTGAAGTTACCCACCAATGAGCTGGTGAATGATAGTAATCCTGTGTAATCGGATTTCAAAAATCGACCATCTCCTTCTCTCATCTCTCTGGTTTTATCACTATTAATCACTTTCACTTGTTGATTGAAACCTGCCCAACCATTGTTTTTCTGATTTTGCTTTATTTATAATAGGTATGCAAACCCATGCCAACTTGGGATTCTATTGCTAACCCTTGTCTTACCAGGGTGGGGGGGTTACCACCACCCCCTAGTGAACTTCGCTCTGGTGCGCATAAAAATACCACCAGACTTCGTAAAACGCTTCTAGGTATCGTTCTCTCATCCTTTCCGGTCATTTTAGCGAAAAAAATTGTAAGGTAGCACCTTCACCGGGGTTAGGGTATGCCGTCAAAGTCAAGGTAGGGTGGTGGTTGCCACCACAAGGAATTTTACGGTGGCAATTTTTGAAAATCTATGGCACGTATGGCTCCAAAACTCCATGTTTATGTAAACTAGCCAATTACATCATTTAGAGCTGAAAAACCCATAAAAATCCGATATTCCTGCTTTTTTTTAGCGGCACATTGGATTTCGCCTATTGCTGTGGAATGCCAATGTGCCGACCGCGGCTTGAGACTTCAATTGTGACGCCATACTATCCGTAGTTATGTTGTACTTATGTTTATATCAATGGAAAGAGGAGGACAAAAAAATAGCTATCCCTGGTATCAAAATCATAAGCATGGGTGCTTTATAACGAATTCTCGGGCGGTGGTAACCACCCGCCCCCCTTGGTAAGCGTGTTACAAAAAAAGGCTTGGTAAGACGAAGGGTTAGATCCCTTTAACGAAATGACTGCAGGTATATACAAAATGGTTTGGGTTATACCCCGTTATACCATGCTAAGCTCTCGCCCTGTGCTTTAAGTTCCTTGCGATACGGAGTAACTAAAAATACGCATATCCCTATAATTTAGAGATTCATAATTTGGATTTGGCTATTTCCTGTTCTTCTGTTTTAATAGCTAATTACTGATCTTAATTAATTTAAAATTGCTAAATTAAACCCTATTGTACAAATGCAGATATTTCTAGCACTGGTATGTTATCTTTGTACGACCTTACGTGTACGCCGCGCCGCATATCATATACCCCGGAGTCCTCGTTGCCATACCAGCATTCACGTCATTTATAGTATTTCCTAAAGATAGAAGTCGCATAAGTAGGTGGATCCCCATCTGGTGCTTGTGTTATCAATGTTTCACCCATCTCTTGGTAGAAACGTATGGATTGGCGTATGATGGAGGGTTCAGAGAGATCGCTCGTCCATTTCGAAAGCGGGATTAGTTTGACCTCCTCTTTGCGGACCCTGACGCCTTCCATTGACGGGAATTCATCATTAGCCCCGACTGAAAAGCACAAAACAAAAAATGCAATGCAGCACGAAATCAGAAATGTGTACTTTTACTGACGACACATTATATAATAATCATAGCATTGTTTTTTGAATGAAGAAAGTTGGCGGCACCAGCGAGGGGGGAGGGGGTCGGGCGGGGGGTTGGGTTTTCCTCAGAAGCCGATCCCCCGCCAGCCCCCTCCCCCCTGAACTGACTGTTTGTACGTTGTCAATGTATAACGACCCAAATTCGCCCCAGAACTATTCCTCCGCACCTTTTTTCCCCCCCCCCCCCCCCTTTGCATTGTTACGCCTATGTGAAGAATGCAATGCTCAAATAAAATGCGCCTTGAAAGAAACAAAATATTGATAAAAAAAATTTTACCATGTACCGTTAGCAACAGGTGTTCTGGGGAACTGTCTGCTTATAGACCAGATAACGCAATGTTTGGTAAACATGTTAGGGCATTGTATCTTGAAATAGGTCCGCCTGACTGTTACACACTGGGAAATTGTTCGGTTAGAGTTTTAATACTAAGGGCCATAACGATTCGCATGAATGGATTCCGCAGCACAAAAGAAGTGACGTAGGATGTTAACTGGTCTATAGTCTGGAAATTCATACAAACAATTGGTAACTTGGAAATACAGACATTCCACACTCACCTAGTACCAATGGCAGTGGGTGACTCATATTGTCTTTCGTTTGCGGAAAAACAATGCCTTTCAAAGCCTGTTATTAAACAATTATTCTCTGCTTAAACACTAATCCAATTATAACACTGCTTTAGTTTTTCAAAAATAACTGATGAATTTAAGGAATAATTCAACAGTTCATGTTTACTGCCCATTATTCTGCAATAATTGGTCGCGAATGCATTTTCCTATTAAATCAAGCTATTCGAGGTACACAGGCTTTACAAACATGTCTTCCTTTCCATGATGCATTGTACAGCAGCTTGTAATTCTGTGTGCAATCACCACATGCGAAAAAGCAGTGACATCAGCGAAATTTACAATGTGTTTTTGCCTCAAATCGGCCTCAAAACTGTGAATTTGCCCCCTCTGACAACTAACCCCTGTTACGCCCCTGAAGCCTGAAAATGAAGGCAGGGGTCTGCCTCGTGATATTTTAAAAGTGGCAAAAAAATGGCATTTAGGGATTTAACGCTTAAGTGGTCAAGGTCTTGCGCATGCCCGTTGGTGGTCAAGGGGGGGGGGGCAAGACTACACTAAAACATTAACAACAAACAAGAAAAAACATAAAAATATTATTCGACTTTGAAATTAGGGGCGAAGCATTGATTTTCATGAGTGCCAATTTCACCAAAAAGAGGCCATTTTGTTTTTGAATTTTCTCCAACATTTACACTTAAAATTTTAAGTAGTAGTTGTTTCAAGTTAAGAATGGATTATATTAATTATGTTTAGTAAAAACAGGGGTGTTAATAAATTTGATTATTTTTACTAAGCTGTTTTTCTGCGCAACATATTTACCATTCATTTGTACAGGGAAATAGATTACGGATCAAATTACATAATAGCATATAATTGGTTAATGAAACTTAATGAAATTAATTAGTATTTGTTTGTGATAGTAACATAAGTCAACATACATGAGTAGCCACCAAAGGTCAAAGGTCACCTTTATGTGGAAAATGATTTTGTCATGGTATGCCCGTTTTGTCGGTCAAGGGGGATCCATATGGACCCTAACGAGATATCTCCGCAACGCGTGATGCAATATTCTAAGCACACATGTCAGAAGATGCGGAATAATTAGCAGAAACAACGGCCTCATCATCATTAGCGTTTCGCGCTAACGCGTGTAAACTGATTTTAGGGTCCATATGGACCCCCCTTGACCACTTAAGATCGCGAGATCTTAATAATTAGAAAACTGATCAATAGTAGAAATTATCCTCGACCTCGAGAAGTTGATAGATTCGGTTAGTGTAACCTTTGAAGTCCTTCGGAAATAGTAACCAGGAAGTGAAAAATGGCCAATCGGCGATGAAGCTATGTCACTGAAAGTGTTTTTTCTTATTTTTTTTCAATTATACCTATACTTCATTTACATATGCCGAAAATGCGTGTTCCTTTAGGATTGCAATGACAACTTATTCCTTGAAATTCATTGAATAGTTCGTCTGAATTTTCTCTTGACATTGTGAAGCGCCATTGGCTAATGGAGCTGTCAATCGTTGATACTGTTGACTATATAGTAATTTAAAAATTAATGGTCAATTGATGGCGCTACGCATTGTGGCCCTCTGTAACTCCTGTGGGTCTTTTTCTTCTTAGCGTACCCACAAGTCATTGGTAATGGCTTATGGTGGTGTCAGGATTTATTCAACTGAGTGTGCAGATCCGGGGCGGCGTGTATCCATGATACGGACGCTCCTAACATGGCCCGCTATTTGAGGCTGGGGCGATTACTCTTATTCGACACTGACTGCGATGTACATGTACAGTTGCGACTCTCTGTACACGGGACCGACGGCTTAACGTCCCCTCCGAAGGACGGGATGCTTTCATGATCCATTTGCCCAATTTCAAGTGAACCATGGAGGATAGCGGTATCCTGTATTTAATCAATAGCTGGTATATAGATCAAATCCAGAATTTATAGTACCCGAATAAATCCCATCAAGTGCCACGACCCCACCGGGATTCGAACCCGGGAATTTTTGTTGGTAAATTTGCGCCACAGGCAAGCACGCTCTCCCACTAATGTGGGTAATAGAATAGAAGTGATATCTATGAGCTCATAATGTTTCATCGGCCGAAAAAAAAATAATTAGCTGAGCCTCACCGACATCGAACACATTATTCACCCATGAATTTTCTTAACTAGCTGCAATAACGATGAAAATAAGGCCAAGGAAAAAAAAAAAGTTTTTGTCTCAGAAGACCGCGCGCATTTTGATTAAATTTGGTCTTTTAGCGCATTTTGTTGTTAGGTTTTGCTCACTTGATTTTTTTTTTAAATATGTTAAAAAAAAATGAAAATTCGACCGAGAAGCGTCCGAAAAAAATGAAAAAGTGGGCCAAAAATGCAATAAACAAAATCCCACATTTCACATTAGCATTTTTATAAAAAAAAAAACTCGCATTTCGCATTGCCTTTTTCCATATTTCTTCTGAGACAAACTTGTTTTTTTTCTTTTTGCCGAAAAGAACAACAATAAAGTACATTTTTTTGGAAATTTACCCTTTTCTGTTTCTAAAGCAGATATTGATCAGAATAATCTTTCATTATTACATAATGATATTCTTTTCTTCATTAGTGATGGTGAGTACGACGACGATGATGATAATGATGGCGATGATGATGAAGATGATGACGATGACGATAATAATGATAATAATAAACAATAATTATAGATGACGAGAGCAGAAAATAAAACAGTAAATTTACCTATTTATGTTTCTAAAGCAGATATAGATCAGAATAATCACAATGATCAAAACAACCACGCAGCCTCCCGCTCCTGCTCCAGCTACCACCAATGTGCTCACATTTCCATCTGTTTGTGAGTAAAGTAATCAATAACAATTAACATCATTGTTTATTCTTGTTTACAGAGTTTTAGTAAATATCCCAAATACGTGTATTGAAAACGATCATTTCCATAATTGATGTTTAAGGTAAAATCATGGTGCCAAAAAGGATGCCAATGTTGTATTCGTTTACAAATCATACCATTTCTTCTCTAAACAGGATTTTTTTATGAGCGCTCAACTGATACCTCCAGATTTGACAGTGATAAGCCAGCAGTGTAATGAGATGCTCACCATTTTGTTTCTCACAGGATGGCCTCGGGTGTGACCAGGTAGAATCTAGTTGGCAGAAAATATCTTGAAACCTTTAAGTTTGTAGTTTTCCTGGCAGTCATATTCTACTTTCTTCCCTGCTGGGTACATTTCATTAGTGTTGTCTGGAATTACGTAACCATGTTCTATATTTCCAGGGTGAGGGCAGCCAGTAAAATCTGTAGAATATCCTGGTATATAATAATAAGATGATATTGAATGAATTTTTACATCTGAGAAAAAGAAACAAGACTTCACATACTACAAAATTCACATGATATTATGCTATGATTTCCTTACGTTATTTTATTTCCAATGACCTAGACATTTATCGGTCGTCTAATCAATTGCCCTAAAGATGGTACTCGTTATAATGGTCAGCCATCCGATACGAAGTTCTCTAGAGAAAGATTGTATTCAATATCTGTATAACATGGTAAAGCTGGTCTTAAAGGGGACATCAACTAAGTAAGCGTTTCATAGCAAATGTACACACACTGGCCAAAAGTATTGCAACATACACAAAAGCAATTTATATTCAAAAATTGATTTCAAATTGTACCAGGAGTTCCTGACTACAAATTACGTAATCATTGCCAAAGTTGTGATTTTCAAACAGAGGCTGTTTTCCAAAATCAAGTAGTGCGAAAACGATCAATTTGATTGTCATGACCCCTAAATATGGCGGGTTAAAGGAGCTGGATACTGATGACTTGCCGATTGTACTCCATAAGAAATACGGCTACAGGAACGTCAAAAACGCTGCAAAATAGTCGCTAAATGAACCTTATGGGTTTGTCAGGGTCTGCTCTAAATGTTTAGGGCAAAAAACTATGTGGTTGTATGGACCGAAAATGAGATAATGCCCATAAAAGATGGAAGCACGTTCATCACCGTTGGACTCAGGAAATTTAATGGCAAGAAAGAGGTCACGTGATAACTTGAAAACAACTTTTAAATCACACCGTTGACATTGTGCTGTTTGTCATGTAATGTGAAACGTGTAATTAGACATGATTTACGTAAACCACGTGATTTATCATTCGAATTTCATTTCAGGTGTCTCCAAATTTCTCGATTTTTTCGAAGACCGCTGTCTTCCATTGACTTTATCTCAGTTACGGTCCACACAACCACTATAATTTTATCTCATAAACATTAGGGTAACCCCCTAATGAACTCGTATAACTCATTAAGCGGCTGCTTTGAAGCCATGTTTTTGGTTTCGGTGTCTGTATTCCTTCTGGAGTGCAATCAGCAAGTTATCATTCGCTGTTCCTTTAATCTGCCATATTTAGGGAACATGACAATCAAATCAAACGTTTATTCACCCTATTGGGTTCTGGGGAATAGCGTCTGTATGAAAAACACAACTTTGGCATTTAATACGTATTTTGTTGTCAAAAATTCACGGTATAATTTGAAATCAGTTGGTGATTATGAATTTCGTTTTCTACATGTTGCAATACTTTTGGCCAGTGTGTGTACAAAAACAACGGGGAATTTCAGGTGTAGCACGAAATAGTTTTCGATAAAACCTTGATCCACTGCATCTAAATATTTGTTTTAGGTCTAGTTTTGATACACAAATGCATTTTGCGATAAATACATATTTGACAAATCCAACAAGTCGAATCGCGAAACAGCAACATTGAGAGTGTTATGTACTATTTTAATTCGGCGATTTGACGTTGGTGAATTGAAAATTATACTGCATGCTGTTTACACACTCTGTTCTTTCTTTCAGAAGTATACTCATACCGTTTTCAGCAACTGATTGAACACAACATAATAGCATACTCGGCAAGTTTTAGTAGGTACTCTACATTGCACCAAACGAGGAATGTTTTAGTTGTCATTTCCCAAAAAAATACACGTTATTTTACCTGCTTCACACGTAACACCCTCGTAACCAGTGTCGCATCTGCATTCAAACTCGTTCACAAGGTCCATGCACGTACCGCCATTGCGACACGGGGAACTAACACACTCATTTATATCTGTGTATATAATAATAAATTCATGTAAAACGATATACGCCCTACTTCATGTTAATATAGTTCCAACTATAAAGCAACATACTTTTTGCTTCTTAATAATTCATAAACATATTGAAATCCTTATGCAATTTGATTTAACGTTTACGAATGCGATTTGAGACATGTGATAGCAGTTTGAACCAGGGATCCTAAATAAATCGGGATAGGACACTCAATTAACGAAGTGGAGGCATACTGCATGAAATATGTGACTTAGGGATCGCCTGGCGTACGTGGCGCTGTGCCGCTACCTCATTCCCGGTTACGTCATACTGTATAAATAATAACGTGACTTATCGAAAATGGTGGCGCTATTACTACGCCTGCGAATCGTCTATGGGCATTTGTACACAGTGTCACCCGCCTGTTTGAACTCACTGCGTATGTGACAGTTGCCACACGCATGATACTCACTACATATGACAGTTGTCACACGCTATTCGTGTACTTTGCGCGCGAAACGTAGATTTTTTTGGATTGATCCATGAAGACAGTAATTCTAAATTCCACGTCCAAGCTGAGCAAGCTCACATCTCATAACGAAACCTCACTATAATTTCTAGTCCCCGGGCACCAGCCTATCGTCATCATTGTACCACTCTGCGTCACTCCATCCTATTTGGTAGAAATATAGCACGGGGCTGGTCCCGAAATATTGCTTTTTACAATCTAGGTCAAAGAGGTCAAAGGTAAGGATACCAAGAGTAATATGGGAAACACTTCTTTGCCTATAACGAAAATGCAAAACCCACGCACCAAGGTCCAACCCTTGCAGGCATGTACCACCGTTTTTTTTTCCTGAGATACTCTTGTCCTAAGAGGTCAGAGCATCTCTTGCCTAAGGCATCTTGAAGTAACAAATATGTAAGGGACAACTACGTCACCTCAGTGTCAACTTAATTGCATATAGAGTACGTGCCCCACATGTGACATGCTTGAATGAAAACAAGTGCATTGTATTATATAAATATTAAAACTTTTATTATTGGGTTGACAGACTAGTCTACGGGAAAGGTTTACACCATAAACGACCTCGAGAATTTGTTAAAATTGCCTAAATTTAAATCTGAATAATGAGAATTAGTCATGATGAATGTTTTGGGGCCCGTTGTGGGCTAGTATGGTACTATATCACACAGGAAAAACTATAACTTTGCATGGACAACTTGGCATGCAGGCCAGGTGATATTCATTAGTTTTGGGCATCTCCTGTTGGTGTGATGATGTAAGACCACGATGTGTATGATAATTACTCTTATTAATCACTAATTGTCTTGTTTGGCCTGTTTAACAAGTATTCCTGTAGATCCATCAAACATTGGCATGCCAAAATGATTACATTTGTTTGAAAGTAGCGCCATTTTTGCACGACATTGACTATCGCATGGGTCGGCTAGAGGCTAAAATTCCATGTAAAAGAGGAAAAAGTCTTAATAATGTGTATAACATATTTATTTGTATGTTTTTACTTTGTGATAACTGACTATTTAAAAGATTAAAGTATATTTAATTTCTAATTTAATCATGCAATAATAACATTTGCAAATATAGTCTATTACCTTATCAAAAACATATAAAACGCTGAGGTATGGCCTGAAACGTGAAATTCTAAATTTAGGTCAAGTCATAACCGTAAAAAAGACCCAACAAGTTCTCCTTCCAAAACCTTTAGACTTGTAGAATCAACTTCTGGAATCGGACTGTTGGTATTGCACAAATAAGTTGAAAGATGCTAAATTTTGGACCAAAAACCTCACAGCAATGCAACCATGGTGAATGTGTCAGAAATTTCAATTTGTGTTGAATGTTTGCTCTGATTTATTATGGTTTCAAAGTTTACGTATTGTCAATGGACAGGAAAATACTCTTATGTATTTTTGCCCTTTGAATATGAATACAAAAAATTAGACTGGAAAAGTTAACCATCATATCCGTTACACCAAAAAATACGCCAAACGGCGATATATCTGGACTTTAGGACCGGATGTTGAATTTTCCCTATATACTAAAGCATTATTCAGATCCGCCATTTTGGAAAACAAGGGAAAACAAAAATCGGCGTTGTCTGAACATCCGTCAAAACCACGGGGTCCGTCATCGCGACGAAATCTGTTCAATTGGTTTATTAAAATAATGCGGAGGTTGAGTGGATTGCCGCGAACTTCACCGCTTTGAACTGTGTAAATACAATTAATTTCTACTAATATCAATATTTATAAATTAATTACATATTTTGCTAATATGTGTAGTTAATAAATTTAAGATATACTATTTTACTAACAAAAGTATTTAAAAAGCATTAGTAATCAAGTATATAATTCTTTGACAGAGGGTTCAACATCCGTCACTATGTAATACCCAAAGTGTCTTGTTATGCAACATAAGTCAAAATTGCAAAATTTCTAATTAAGATATTAATAATGAAAGTGCTTACAAGGTTCTGCACTTGGCAGGTTTGAAGATTTTGGTACTTAGTACATTTCCCTTTAATTCGAAAAAATGATAAAGATCATCATCGTCACTAGTAATACACCCGAAGGTTATTCTATAACATACACAGTGCTTTGGACAAAATTAGGACCCCAGAAGAAGGGATATGAGGTGAAGGTGAAAGTGGAGGGAGATAGGTTAGACATTTAGGATTGATTTAACATAAAAAATCGGGAGAGAATGATTTGCTGACTCGATATTGATCCAATTTATGATTTTGAACTTACGCGTTCTTAAAACAGATTGAGGCAATAGACTTGTGCAGGATTTGTTTTTAGAAAATTTCAAGTAAAATTTGCCAAAACCTACCAAAATAAAAAGAAATTTGTTACAAAAATATGTTGGATGAATTTCTTGCCAGAAAATTTCAAAGAAAAAAAAAACAGTAACAAGATCTTATGGATGTATTATGCCCAAAACAAGACCCTTATTGAAGCCTGTAAGAAGATTCTAGTGACAAGTCACCGACGCTAGTCACCGACGGCAATTCGCGCATGTGTAGTACATTCTTGACTGACCTAGGTTCAAATTCACCGCGTTGCAATATACACACAACCAAATCTGTGTGTACATTGTGTCATGCAAACCATGCTTGACCGCGCCACAACCACGGTTCCGCGCATATCATTATGACAGTCAATCAATACTCCCATTGCCTTTTCCCAATTCAATTTGTTCCACTTCCTGAAAATAGCCCATGCATATTTTCTAATGTCACCTTATAAAAGTAGATCACTTTGCATGAACATTCTGGGTTTAAGAATGATCTAAGTAATACCGACCAACAGATAGGTACATCTTACTATCACATATCTCGCGCCGAATTCTACGATTTATTTAGAGTACTTTTTTCAAAACCTCAATTTCCGGGCTGGACCATGGCGCAACGGTTACTACACAAAACAACCACTACTCTACTCACCACGGAAAGTCGTATTAAATTCTGTTTTCACTTCCGAAGCCGAGACCATAAACCGGATTTTCCCATTAGCATTGCCGTTTAATTTTGACCACCTGAGTCTCTCGAACGTCATGAACACCCTTTCAGAATTTCATCAGAAATCTCCCCAAGCTGTATAACAAATATGACGTCACTATCCGTAAATGAGAGGAATGAGCGCGCTCTTCATTTATACTTTTACACGAAGAAGACTCACTGTCGTGTTATGGCACTTGTGTGATGTTACATGCAATTTCTACTGTCTATGGACTCTTGGCACTTCCTGCACTCACATTGAGCCCAATAGAATTTGTACCTGATTTCATTTCAATGCTTCCAATTTCCAATCAAGTAATCCTTTTAGGAAAGTTTCTAAATATCCCGTTGATCTTAATATTTTTTACCATTAATGATCAACAACCAAAAACTCTAACAAAAATTATTTGTTGTTTGTGGGCGCTGTTATGGATTTTTTTTGGTGTCGAACGAAGTGTGGACTTTTCCTCACTTCTTGCGCACAGCATTCCATTTTAACCACGTTGTGGGAACAATTAGGGCTTTTGGATGTTCAGCACCTTTTAACAGCATCCATTTACGACATGTTTCCTGTATTCACTGAAGGGCATTTGGTTGATTCAATTCATTACTGTTTGGTTTATATTTCAGTTACTCAGTAACAAACGTGATACACTCCAACTTCACATCTTACTAACTCTGGCACCAGAAGGGTATTTGGAGTCTATTGCATAGCACATTTTTTTTTTTTTTTTACACTATTGACACTGTTCAAAAGGTTCGAATCAAATAATCTACTCAAACGCTAGATACGAAATACCTCTTATATATATGGAAAATAATTTTTGTTATAATCTAACAGCACCCCCTGTACAACTCAATTTGCCATCTCCACTGTATCCGGACTTGCACTGGCAGTTGTACTTCCGACGGCGTTTATGCAATCTGCATTGATGTGACAGAGGCTAGGGCGTTTGTTTCATTTCCATTCGCATCTCAATATAAAATGGAGTTTATTTCTTTGAAGAACGAAACAGAGTATGCATTGGGGGCACTTATTGAAAATGGGGTGACGGGAGTACAACTGTATTATACAACCACATGACTCCTTTAAAAAAACTCCCTCTCACTCACTGTTACCGATTAACATTTTTAAACTCACTTCAGTCCGTTTTGAATAATCTTCACGGAATGACCTGTGTTTTTAAAATAAAAGATAAACCCGATACAAATAACTTTTATTAATTAAATCACTATTCATTACTCATTTCACATGTATCCCATGTGGGCATGTCCCTCTATTCGCTGTTTCGTATTCCCCATCAGGGGGCTTAGGGTGAACCAAGTGTAAATTCATATTAAAATCATATAACAGTCTCTTCCCGCCATAAAACTGACACTTTCCTTTGATTGGAACAGGTATAAAATTTTCTTTCTTTTCCCTAATACATTGACCAAGGTATAGACTTTCAGAAAATAATGCAGATAAACATATATAGAAGCAAGTCGTGGGCCCGGTGTTGCAGGGAGATATTGTCCTCCGTACTCATATTTCCGCCTACAACGGTGAGAATTGAAAAATAGGGAACTCGATTTCAAGTTGACTCTTCAGGTAACATTAGTTTCATGCTTTCCGTTGTCGTCTATGATCCGACTATGGCTCTGGCGGACAATATCTCCTTTTATATGCGTGTGAGAAACACGACCATTGTTTATAGGGTTGTCGAGTCTTGCGTCGAAAAGATTTCATTTTAGGTGTGGTTTTTCGAGTGACAAATTTGAAGACAAAATCCCCCAAATTGTAATATTTTTTAGACATTTTGGCCACATAAAAAATCAATCCCGAAATAGGGGTCTTCCGAGGGTCTTTGGGGTGACAGCGATGCTGAACGTTAGGAGTCTTAACAGCCTTACATGCTTTTCACTTCCAAGAAGAATGGGCCTAATACTTGTGCAACCCAAATCCTACTTAATTCTTTACATCATTTCTATTCATTTACCAGCGTTTTCACAGAGAAAACTAAGTGCAACGACCTCTATTTTTTTTTATAAAGTTAACTGGTTAGTAGTTGCAGGACTAGACGGGTTAATTTTGTTAACTCAACCTTGTTTTCTGTGGAGGGAAAACACATGGAATCCTTTCAAACTGCGAGGTAATATACATGGTCTCCCCATAACCCGGCCGATTGTTGGATTTATCTTCTTAATTTGATGAATCTCTGCATCTCCTAGACACTGAATTCTGAAAACATAAATTGAGGTTGACATTTTTTCCATGAATTTAACTAAAGAAAAAACGCATTTTCATATGCGGGAACAGAAGGTTATATGATTTTAATAATGTTTATCAGTTGACACTTGGTTTTGCCCCTAGCCCCCGATGGGACAGAATTTTTTACACGGTTGGTTATTTGGTCTACGCCGACGTAATGTAAATATCTCACGAATTACCCTGTTTTTAATCAAAGATTGGCTGCTGACATCATATAGGCCTATTATTCTTCATTCTATTGTTAAAGGCAGAATCAAAAGATTTCGGAATATTTTTAGTGTACTAATATAAGGGGGATGGACCCGATTTTAAGTATATGGTTGTCCATCTTGGGTAGAATATCTTACCTCAAAACCGTGTTGTAAAGTTTTGCGCGACATTTCATCCTTGGAAGTTAGAGCTAAAAACGTGATGTTGTAAGCCCATAGAGTACTGTGTAAAATGTTATTCATCCCCCAGGTAAATAATATTGGTCGAGCAAATGGGGCACACTTTCGTGTCATATCTTCCAAATCAAATAATTTTTAACCTGAAATTTCAAGTAAATTAAGAAAAGTAGGAGCTTTCTTCAGATAACCAAATTTTATAACCACTTCCGTAAAAATATGGGTTCGGGGGCCATGGGGCCTTTTATACATAGAAAAGAAAATACCTACCAATATGTCCAGTATATCCTTAAATTTACCTTCATAGTTTATATATATGTTAATGTTGCCCTGCAAAGTTTTTACCACAATTTAGCCTAGTACTGATTTTACATTTTTGACCACAATTTTGCATAACTTGTCAGTAAAATTCCTTATGTATTTTTTTTTCTGTGTAGGATAGCCAACTATAAATTAAAGAGAGTCACCAAACTGCCCAATTCCAAATTTTGAGATAACTCAATGTTTGTTTTTCTACACTGCCGGATTCTTACTCACGTCGTAGCCTATCGGCAGCTACACCATGTCTACCGCGGCAGCTACGGCACAGTAGACACAGGGATAATTGCGAGGCGGTAGCGGCAAAATAGGGCTTACAAGTACACAGTTATTAGGTATACCGTCAGTGGCTACCCTGCTTTACCTACCCCAATTGCTAAACTGTAGTTGCCCACTAGGTGCGAGAAGGTTGATGTGTGATTAGACTGTACCGGAGTAGACACGCCGCTACCACGTAGCTACCCCGAGGTAACCACGACGCCATTTTGAGAGAGTGGATGAAAATTTCAATGAAATAGGGCGCTATACACTTGGGCTCCGTTTAGCATTTGTTGGAACGTTTTTTAGGAAATCATTACGAAATTCAAATCGGCATCTCAAAAACCCCTACATTCCCGCACATGAATAAAAAATGCAAAAATATCTGCCAAAAAATATCAAAACAACAAAATTGGGCTCAGAGAATACCCGTGCGCGCGAGAGCCGTGTAACCACGCAGCTACTCCACAACGGTGCAGACACCCGCGTGTGTACAACTATCCGTCTCTGCGGCAAAAATACACGAATCCTGGCCGGCGAGTTGGTACGTCTAGTGGTTAGGTAATCCAGGGCTACTCGGGATTAGCTGGGTGGTAACTACCATGAGAAATTGGCCGTGTATGTGGGCATAACCGTGCCATAGGATAATAATAAATTCCGGATCCGGAATGTTATTAGAAAGCTATGATTTATATGAACTACGTCGATTTCTTAGCTAAGTAATTAGTATGTGGACCATTTGAAAAATAACTGTTATTATAGTAATGAGGGCACTAATCCCTCGTGAAAATATTGAGCATCTTTGAATATACATTCAAGGGAGCTACAAACTAACCGCATGGGAACACCGTCACACCTTTAACAATGAATTGCGGGCCACATTCAATTATGCTATTATTGTTATGTCTTGAGCATTTGTTTCTACCTAAATGACTAAAAAAAAACAAGAGTTGTTCATCTTTCTGTTCGTACGGAAAATGTGGTTTCGTTGTGCTTTTGATATATAGCGCACAGGGTTTCGTGTACATAACTCTCGACATTTATGTCCAAAAATTATAACCAATTCGAAGACACGCATTTACTCTATAATATGAAAGATAATTGTCATAGAATTAACTTGTGGGCTGAAAAATTTGAAGAAAACATTCTTCATGTTTTCAAATGCACAAAACTGGCATAAATTAATAAATTTGGCCGAAATCCAAGATGGCAGCCGTGACGCTATTGTTTTTCAGGAAGGTGCTCACAAAATAGTCATCAGAAATTTTATGAAAGATAATTGATAAGTATTAATTAAGATTTAAAAAAATTTAAGAAAAAATGTCCTTTGGGTTTCGAAATACACAAACATGGATGTTGGTCAAAAATCCAAAATGGCGGATATGCAATAAATGATCAGTGTCGAACCTGTGGCTTGAGATTTTGCATCGTGGGTGGGGAACGACAGAGGGTTGTTTATCTGGGCTTTCAAAGTGACCCCGCAGCCAACTGGGTCTCTAAAGGCCAATTTGCGTGAAATGTCGTAGAACATCCGAATGTGGTGCTAACACTGTTTGCCTCACCGCAGAACAATGTCGAGGTCAAAGTCACACACGGGTGCTGCACTAGTTATAAACTACAATTGACAATATACCGCTGAGCATTGTGTTCAAAATAATTTATATTTAAAATTTCTTAGTTTTGAATGCTGATATGAATGGACATTTTGTTATAGCACATATCAATGTGACTGCTCTTAAAGGGACAATGTGCAAAGAAAAACCTTGAAAATTATATTAATCTTCGAAAATATTTTTCAGATTTACTGTGGCATCTGGCATGTTTTTTTGAAAAGCATGCAGGCATGAACCCCTCCCCCACACAATTGTTGTTGCATGTGTTAATCCACCTGGTACCTTTCAGATCAATTAAAGCATATTAGCAACATTTTTTTGGAAGGGCCGGCGCCCCCGTTTTTTCAAAAATTTTGAGATTTTTACAACGGTTTTGCATTAACTGGCTAGTAAACTAACCCTGTGAATGGTTAAGCCTCGACGTGTCTATGTGGCACAAACGAAGGAATTTTTTAACAGCAATATTATTATCGGGATCCCCGATAATAATTCAACGGCTGCTGAAACGCCTTTCATGTTAAATAGCCGGGAAATCGCGCCATGTACGTGCCTACGTGGCTCATGTCCATATAGTTGTTTTATAGTTTCGGCGGGCAAGTCAAGTTAGAGGTTTTTTTTCTCGAGTGCACTATTTTCATCATGGACGGATATACGTAGCATTTGCAGCTTCGCCGTTAAGTCCAATCTGGGATCCCAATTCTAATTAAAAATCGCTTATTTGTGATACATGCGCATTTTTTAGCATTCTCTCGTTTCGCATGTATAGTTTCCTAGACATTACCAACGTAACTTGTGCAAAAATATAAATTTTGAAAATTGGGGGCGCTCTTCAAAAATGTGCCAATTTGCTTTAACTATGACAGGTCTTAGAATACAATACCATACTATCTGAATAAACGTTTTTGTGTGTCATATACTTTAAACTCTACCTGTTCGCATCTCTCTCCTTTGCCACCAGTTTGATTCCAGTCACAGATGACGCATTGTCCCTCCATCTGACATCGCCCGCCATTTAAGCACGGATAAAACTCACTGCATTCGTTAATTGCTATTGGTGATTTAAACAGTTTGAAAATTAACTTTAAATAGTTATTTTACAGTGGTTGCGTTTCGCACTGATATTGCAAATGTACAAGGAACTTCCCGTGATCCTTAGCCGCTCGCTTGACTTGAATCAACATATAAATGGATGTGTGCTTATAGTCACTATTGGCAAATTTATTGAAAATTGGCAAAACTTCGGATTTTCAGATAATGACACTGGTAATTTCTGGAGAATTTATCGATTAAAAGATTCTGTTCCAATCGCCGTTTGTAGTATCAATTTTTGATATCAGAAGGCCGTATTTCTCATTGTCCTCATGAAATTTCCAGCTTCTAAATCCATTTCTTTTAGAGTCGTTGGTTCTCTCAAAAGAGAGAATTTATTAACAGTAGTACTTAAGGCCAATGGCCCCATATACATTTCACTACTAAGAATATATCTTAAAGAAACACCTTATCACATATCAATCTCTATACGTCACAATGCATGGATAACAGATCACAAATTATTTGCAAGATATACATAATTTGCAGCTTATTCAATAATTCAGTATCACTTGTAGACAATCAGTGAAAAAAACTTGTTCTTATGTTGGTTGTTAAATCCATTCTTTCATACGATACAGATAAAAAATGCCGTTTTAATGGTTAACCATCAATAATTAGCACAGCATTGTTAGGGCATTGTAATTTGAATTATTGCTTCCGACTATCAAAACTGCAAATTTGTTTCTCGCGATTCTTGGTACTAAGTGTATGCAAGCCCGGTATTGCAAGTGCGAGGTTTTTCATCAGTAGGGAATACGATTACAATAAATCGCGAAAAATCACATTTTAAGTGCTTTTCATTTCAAGGAAATATGGCACACATACACGGTTACGGAGATACAGCTACTATATGCGAAAAGTTTCTAAAAATGCCACCATCTCATATACTTTATTTGACTAAAAAAAATCTAGGGCAAATTTTGTGAAATGTGAGTTTGGCGACAACGCTATGGATTGCGAATCACCTTGACCTCTTCTGATGCATTGAAGTATAAATGTTAATAATAATAATAATAAGAATACATTAGACATGTGCGTTGCGCTCAAAATGTTGTTAGATAAAGTCTTAAACTAGAGACAACACAGATATACAAGCCCAGGCGTACGGACTAACATTAATACAAATTAAAAATCCTACCTAAGCATGATAGATAATCAAGTGATACAATATTATCAGATGTCATAATTTATACAGAGGATAACATAATCATAAAAGATATAGTATATAGTACCATAAGACAATAATAAAATCTTATGGAATATGACCAACACTGAGATGATGGCACGTACATAATACATGTATAACTAAACAAGATTGAACAAGTGGGTTTTAGTCATTTTTTAAGAGTTTACGTTATGATACTGCACGAAGCGGAGGGCTACGTGCTTGCACACTTTTGGTACAGCTCCATCAAGACACCTTTCACCGTTGAACTGGTTCTACGATGAAAGGTGAACGTGTACACAGGACTCTGGTCCGATCATATGAGTCCGGACTTTCGTTTTATACTCCTCAAAAAGAGAACTCACCCCTTATATATTAAGGAGCAAACCCGTTAAAATATAAATAACGCTTGTAATGTCTAGATAATACTACTGTGAGCTGTTTTTCCCGTCCCCAGAGTAACCAACTATACATTGGAAGAATAGCTGCTACGGTGTTTGTACGTCAGCGTGGTGGGCACAAACACTCGGGGTTTCTAGACATTCCGTGATGTCCTAATACATAATAGAAGAAACCATATTTTAAAAGAAAATAACATACTCGCATCTTTATAATAATGTGTCGATCAATCAACAGCGAAAACCAAACGGAGAAAAATCATATAATACTTATCAAATAGATAAACCACTGTTGACCAAATCAACTTACAATTGTTTCTATTCCTCTTTAATGCCCCATTTGCGTGAGAAAAAAAGGTTTGGATAATAATGACACCATTTAAATTTTGCATATTTGCCTGATTTATGAATACTCTTCTTTCGGATCAAAAAATTAAATCCGCACATAGCTTAATTAGAATAGTAACACCCTAAGTGTATAAGGGGGGGGGGGGGGATCCACGTGGATCCAACACATTTGTTTCTTCGTACGCTTTTTTAACGGGGG
The DNA here is from genome assembly GCA_023653785.1 of Ophioderma brevispina. Lineage (NCBI taxonomy): Eukaryota > Metazoa > Echinodermata > Ophiuroidea > Amphilepidida > Ophiodermatidae > Ophioderma > Ophioderma brevispina. The sequence continues at coordinate 215,908 of JAMKCH010007683.1, read as the reverse complement.
TACATTGCTTTTGACCAAAAAATTTATGATAATTACCTAAATAATAGTTGCGCATGTTTTGGTCGAAAAAAAATCAAATCGGACCACATGCCGTTCGTTTATTTTCATTTTAACCCTGTTTGTGGTCGTGTGATGTACCCCCCTCAATGACCAGAGTTTGGTAAAATTCCACCGGCAAAGGGTTTTCATAGAGGGCCTACATGTGGACCCCCCTATACACAAACGGGAGGGCACAAGACCTCCACGCTTAAGTGTTAAGGTTGAGTCCCTAGGACCACCACCCCCCCCCAGGGCACTAACGGAAGTGAACAAAATATTTTCTAATTAAAAAATTAAAGTAATTAAATCTGTGATTTATTTCTTCTAAATTATAACTTGGGAGCCAATTAATTATTACTTGAATAACCCGTTATATGCTGATAGCCATCAATTTAATTTTGTCATGTCTGTGTTCTTAACTGTTGTAAGTCTTGTCTATGGGAAAGACAAGGTAAATTTGAGCTTTCTGAGAAAAATACAAGATGTATATTTTTTCAATCTTTCCCTGGAAATGGCAAAGCGCATGTTAGTGTTGAAAAAAAAAAAAGAAGAAAACATATGCACTTGGCGGGATTCAAACCGGGACCTAGTATTAATAGCATGACGCTTGTCACCTAAGTTATGATATCTCAAGACAGGAGGTGGTGTAGAGCGATAATATATCTATAGTTGCTAAAGGTTGTCCTTCGCCATTTCCTAGTGGAGAGCATCAGAACGGTATATTTTACATTATACGATTTTACATTAGTTTTAAAAATTTTAACTACTTACTACTTTTGGGCATCTAACGCGACGTTTTTTTTAGCTTAATGTAGGGGTACTTGTGTTAATGTTTAAAAATAATACGACTTACTTGATTTTGGTAATTTAATATGTTGTTAGTAAATGTTTCTTCAATACAATTCTGGAAGAAACTGATTTCTTCAATTAGACATTGGGGTATTATTTTATGGCTTAACTTAGGACTGGTCATATCAATAACCTGAAAATAATCGCTATGTGAATATTAATTGTATAATTTAAATGCCAATTTAGGTTCGAACCTCAAGCTTAGGTTTCTGTACTGTACGTCTAAACACAAGGTTCCGGACATCATATTGAAAGCAAGTTAGACGGTGGGTGTTATTCACCATTTTTTCACACATACCCCGATGAGCAATAGGCTCCATATTATTAATATCATTCTAACTCTGTTTTGTCAGAAAAGTTAATATACAATAACTAGCATTACAAAAGCCAAATAGCCAATAAATGATATAAAAAAAGTAAAATCTACACTGTTGCTCATATATTGGAATAAAATATTTTTTCCCACTTTGTTATGGAATGATTTTCTAGGGTCTAGGGTTGCTATAGGAATGATAGCTTGGGTGCATATGGCCACACTACTTGATTGATGATCAGTCTCTTCCGAACATTAACCAGCAAATTAGTCCACAATTAACCTTTACGAGCGGCCTAGCTGCAAGGAAAAAAGGGGTATTTGACAGCGATTTTTTAAGAATTTGTTACAATTTTTTCACAAAGTCAGTTTTACAGATACACATTTTTTTGGTGATTTCATGCATTCAAATGTCCAATAGCTACGTTTTAAATGTCATCAGTCACTCACATCGAATCTGGACACCTCTGGTATGAATAGTGCGTCAAGACGTCGCGGGCATCCTGTCCACAAGGTTGTTTACAAGTAATGGGTAGAGCGTCCCACTCATCAATCACAGCCTGAGCTAAAGCTTGTCGAGTTTGAGGAAGATTGTTCCTGTCATGTGCTCGGCTACACCACCCAAATGGAAGCCCGAGATGCTCAATAGGGTTCATATAAGGGGAGAAAGCATGGCCCTGGTATCTGATCCATCCACCTCTACATCAGTGAAATTGTCTTACTACAGACAGTCCTGTGCGGCCGTGGCGTTACCCTTCTTGCATGTGGCAGAAGTGGTTTTTCCAGAATGTCCAGGTACCCGATGGGCGTTCATTTTTTTTTATTCTGGCCACTACAGTGACGTCTTCCTCCATAATGTATAACGGTCCATACCATCACCGAGCCGCCACCACCTTGAACACAGTCTCTCGAGGTTATCACACGTGATCTCTAGCCCAGCGAAGTCAATGACACAACTCTGTGTAAACGGTAGGCGGGACATTTGGTCATTTATATTGACTCCGTAACCATGTGAAGCTTTCTCCGATTTAGAGGTTGGCGTGAACGTTGATTCCATAGGTTTCTCCAAAAAAGACGAAGACGGATGATTTGGCATTTCCCGGGCTCTACGGCCACAGATTATGCCGTCGGCGGTCATCTCGTCTGGTAATCTTGATCGTCTCGGACATTGTCGTGACCTCAAATGACCCATCTCTCGATTATGTTCAGGAGGATTTTACCAGACCGTTACTCTGCAATATCCCAATGAAATCAGCGACTTTGGCTCATTTGTACCTTTCAGTCGGAGTGCAGCACTCTTAGGCCGAGTATTAACAATGTCGGACGAAGCTAGCCTAGGAAACCTCGTGTCAGTTTTTGTTAAGGTAATAACCAACTCTGAAAAACGAGGGCTTGTTTCACACAGTGCTTGGAGCAGGAAAAGGAAACAAAGAGACGTCTGAAATTTTATAGCTCCCAAAAAAGGCGTGGTTATGTTACGTAATAAAATTATGCATGGATTCACTTCAACAGGGTAATGGGGACTCATTATGTATAATCATTCACCTACTCTAAGATGATTACTGAGCGTTCATAATAGAATACGTTTTATTTTTAAGATTGGGAGGGTCTGAAAAAATTATTCCAACTTTTTTGTAATGAGCAATAGTGTATTAACACTATAAAAGACAACTGTAGTAAATACAATAAGTTATGTAAATGAACATGAAGTGATGAATGAGAACACTGCTAAACGCAAGCGATGAGGGTGCAGTTGACCTCTTCACCACAGCCCAGATATACAGGACTGGAGGACAGAACAAACAATGGCATACAATAAACAACCATTGTCCGACTAATGAAAGGGGAATGAAAGAAATGAATGGAGAGATTAGGTGAGGAGGACAGTATATTACATCTGAAGATTTGTCTTTAGATTAGTTTGAATAGATGAGGAATGGTGTCAAGTGTGAGGTACAAAGTAGACAAAAGCAATAGACCTTGAGTACATAGCACTACTTGGGTGTTGTAGCCAAGACGGCACACGTCTAAGTAATTTTGATATAATTGATATTGATTATTGAAAGTAATTATTTAAATCGGGGGAGCTTGACAGTGGAGCTTTAATGACCCGAAATATGTATTTCCTATGTTTGGTTCAATGACAAATATATGAAACACGCTTACACTTCCACAATATTCCCCGTGTATCATGGTAGACATGTCGCCCCTTTATCCAAACTATAGCGTCGCAACGAAACTGCCATTGTTCTCACCAACATTGTTGAGAAAAACCTGCCATCGTGGTCTGTTTGAGAGTGCAAAAAAATTATTAACATGACATGTCGTTGACATCTCAGAGCTGCTGTGACAACAGGGGAAATGACAATGAAACGTGCATGCAGCGGCGAAATATAAAGTGATCTATTGTTCCTTAATTATATGTTTAATAGAGAGCAAGATACTTTGTATGTTATACCTAATAAATACAAACATATTATATCCAAATATACAACATATTATATCCAATTATGAATTGTCTATTATTGAATATCGTTACCAATGAATGATTATGTATTGCCTATTCATTTGTAAATGACAGGGAATTTAAGTTGCATAATTAGAGGAAGTGGGCGCAGTTGACAATTTAAGTATCTTCATACCAAATTGAATTCCTACATAAATGAACCTTTTTTAGACCATGAATACGTTTTCTATAAATACGCCATTTTTAGAGAATTCATAAATCCGTCAGTATACTATACAGGTCAAAAATAAAAAAAATAAAAAAAATAAAAAACTTGTTTAAAAAAAATATGTAAACTCAGTTTTACTCAACAGGAATATTTTGGAACTTGGTTCCTTAAAAATATAAAATTCAGTGCACATCTTTTCCGAATGTTAATAGCAAGATTTATTTCTTTATGTTTTCTTAGTTTTTAACCTCGTCTACCGAAGGGGGGGGGGGGTGTGAGTTAAACCCCCCCCCCTTCATGGGTTTGCCCCGGCTTGCTAAAACCCCCCTTTTTGGGCCAACTTATTTATGTAATTGTCAAGTGACAATGTTACGCTCCTTGTCCATCCAAAACAAACATCCACCGGGGGTCTAGGTAAGATACCGGGTGATCCCAAAGTGATGGATAGGGCTTCGGAAGAGAAGAGAAGTACCAACATGCCATAAAACAACACAGGAAAACACGACACTTGATTTGGTATAAATAGATAGCTATGGTCTTCCTTTTCCATTGATAAAAAAATGGTACCAACAGCCTAGGATTACGTCACAGACGTAATAAAGTTCGCATGTCAGCAAAACTGCCATTTCACTAGGAACACACAGTAAGAAATTGCCAAAAAGGCAGGAAAATCAGTTTTCATGCGGTTTTGATCGAAGTGATGGGAAAGGAATAGATTGTGTATAATGAAAGAATTTTAGCGCTAAATAGGTGTTTGAGTCTCTAAAAATGCGAAATATCAATCTTCCAACATATATTCAGTTTTCGGCCATTTCCTCAAACATATGAAGTCATGGGACGTCATAATGGGGATGTTGTTACTTATTTGGTACCAATGAAAGAAGAAACTCTAAAAGACTATACCTTTGGTACCAAATTTACAGGCTCGGTTTCTTTTTTTGGTTCAGTAACGAAAATCACAGACCCCCCCCCTTCGGCGTTTGTTTACAAAAAAAATGGCCTCAGGTATCGAGAGGGTTAACTCTGTCCTAAATATTGAGCGTGTAAAATATGACCCTCTGGTAATAATTAGTTCTAGGCAAGAAGGAAGCCACTTTGATATCCAAATACCAGGGGTGGTTTTTAAGTCTAAGGATTCAAAATGTATTAAGTTTGTAAAATTTTAGTTTGTTAAAAATTTAGTTTTTTTACAAAGTTATCTATGACCATTGGTTGGAGTTATAGGGCGTAACACTACTAAAACGCGTTAAAAAAGGCCAATTATCAGTTTGTCAGGGGTCAGGTCAACATTGAAAGTGTACTCTGATATATTTTTAATACTTGCAAATTATGCCTGCCCTGAGGAGCAATGAGGACTCCCAAAAATATAGTTTTGGTCATGTTAAAATGTTTACTTACGAGATAAAGAGTATACGAAGGTCAATGAGCCAATTGGATATGTTGCCCCCAGACCTATTTTTGTCACATAAAATCTAGAAGTCTCAAATACTCCTTATTTTCACACATACAGCTAGATTGAAACAATTTGTTTCATTTTTTTCAAAATTGGACAAACTCTATTTGACACTGTACAAAGGAAATTGACCTTTTTTTTTAATACAATTAGCTATTTTTACCCAATAACTCTAAAACCAATCGTCATATATGTAGCAAACTATACATTTTTGGAATCCTTTGACTAGACGGAAATAGGTTACGTTTCAACAGATTGGAGTATTTTACAAGTTTTGAGACCACTAACTACCTTGCATGATATAAGAGGGTTCACACTAACTACCAAATGTCGTCAAAGCTTAGATTGTAGTGGGGACATTGAAACGATGATGTTTGACCCAGGCCTGTGACCCCGCTCTATCCGATAACCAGAAAATTTATTGTGCCATTAATTAATGTCCATCTTTTTACACAATTACCCGCTAAATTCTTTATCATATTCAAATGTATTTGAGAATGATGGTTGACAGTCCTTCTATAAAACAGACTGAGACAAATATGGTTGTAATAAGACGGGCACCTCAAATAACAAAACAAGTAGATTTCTTTTTAAATCAAAAGTCAGCTCAAATATATTTATCTTCTTAACAATTAGTAAAACTTCAAGTGTATATTTATTCGAACAACCAGTCAGCCTGAGAAATGATAAATTATGAAATCCAATTAATTTCTGGTTTAATATTTATTTTATATTACTATATCGTTTTGCGATATAAACCATACCTTGGTGTATGATGTGTATACCTCCGGCCCCTTGTATACTAAACACAGATGGTCCCACAGCTTCAGCTACCTGGCCCAGATATTTATCCATTTGACTAACTTCGGTAAGTTCCAGTCAGTCCAATAGATGTTGAAGTCGTAAATGGCGATGTCAAATGATATGATATCAGGGTAGCTGATAGAAAAAGAACTTTTCTGTCTTCGCCATTGAGATCTGTAGTCTCAATTCTATTATTTACTGCGTCACACCAATATATCCTGATCTAAAACATACAGTTAAAAAAATATTATCAAAAGGCAATTTATTATGCGATTTTTTTTTGAAGGTTTTTGTGTTTTTTCATTCCTTCGGTTTTATTTCATACTGAAAAGTCTACGGCCAACCCGTTTGGGGAGTGCAGGTCAGTGTTTACGAGTGTCACTCGCTCACTTCCACAACCGTAGCTCTTTCATTTTCCCATTCTCGCCCTTGTCTGTCCCAATATAAATAGTTCCTAGAATTATTAGATGAAAACCGTTGTTTAATGAACTCCGATAGAAACATTGTAGTGCAGTGATTACATCATTCACAATTGAAAATCTGTATATATATAGTGTAAAATGCATTTTTGTGATCAGTTGCACTTTTTTGATAGCTTGGCAATTAGAGGGGGGATCCTGGAGAAACGATTATTTCCAACAATTTCGGTTGCTTCCTGGCGAGGTCGTTTTGCGTTTATGAGTAAATGTTGGATCACAGTATCCCATAGGAAATTTCTTCCAGAGTAGATCGAATCGCAGGTAAGGCTAGGAAGACAAACTATACTTAGACAAACGAGAGATGACATTAAAAACTTTGCTTTTTACCAATTTTAGCCCATTACTAATAAATTACCCCTTCCCTATTACGCATATCTTCCCCTGAAAATTACTTTGCCGTTGGGTATCTTTACCAAAAACACGCGGCATTGAATGGGGGCTACGTCACACAACCCCTAACAGGAAGAAAACAAGAAGGGCAATCTGTTGCTACGAATTTTAAAATTGCGCGGTTCGAAAAACCAATTTTTAGAACGCGCACCATATTCTCCCATCGAAATAATGAAAACATTTTGCCCGAAGGACTTTTTCAATAAAATTTGGCTCATAATAGGGAAACATAAATGCATAAAATTGCTGAATACAAATACAAAACAAAAAATACTCCAGTAATGAATTTAAGGAAAAAACGAATTTTGAATTAGCAGCCACCAAAATGCTTACTATGCAACTAAGCATTAAAACGCCGTGACCGATTGGCACTTGTGCAACTGATATTTAGGCAATACATAAAAATGGCGCGCGCAAAAAGGGGACATTTGTACATAAAATGAGTGCAACTAAAAATGCATAATTGCTAGGTAGCACATTTGAAATACCGATCAGAGGCAATCAACCTTCGTACGTGCAGTTACTATGTCCACAAAATGTAGGAGGGAGGAACCCACAATAATATTGATTTTATATGTTAATCGAAATCATCAATATGTTAACATTTTAATAACATGATGAAAGAGTTTACCCTCCCGCAGAATCGACCACTATAGCTCGTGGCTGGTCATGTATCTTCCAGGATATGATTTCTTGACCACTTCCATACAATTGGCTCTTTCAATTATGTCCAATCCAGTGTCTGTTCCAGTAAATAGTCTTGTTTCAAATCTACTGAACGCCGTCCGGACTGTACTAATAACAAAAAGCAATATTCAAATTTAGGCTTATGACTCTTCGTTAAAACTCTCTCTAATCATTTAACCGATGGCTAGAATGATTGAACAAGGCTATAATAATAATGAGTTGAGAGATTAAAAAGGTGTGTCCCTGAAAACGCACCTTCGGTTCTTTTCTTCAAAAAGTAGTAAACACAATACCCTTCATTTATTTGGCTGGATGTAGGGTTTGACATCGCTGTATTGGAAAGAAGATTTCTTAAAACACTGCGATTTGGGTGAGAAAAGGTGGGTTGTGGGTTCGCGTTTAGAGGTCATGGGTTAAGGGTTTTTATGGTAATAGCTATGGCGTCACTAACAACCACATAGTTATTTTGTTTTCATTAAATTACGATACAGCTGCATAAAGGTTTAAGACCATTTTGATTAATGGTAAGACCATTTTGAACAAAATCGGACCTACGGTTTGAAGCGGCGTTACGTAAGCGCGCACTGCGTGCGATGAAAAGCTATTTCCCATTGAAATTACACGGCACAGCAGAAATCAGGTTTTTTTGTTGCTACGGTCAGTTACACTACAACCATGTTTATTTATTTTTGATTTATTTGTAGTAAGGAGCATGTGTGCAGATACTTTGTTGACACACATAATGACCCAAAAATCCACGTTTGCTTGAAAAATGGCGAAAACACCCTGAATTTTACGATTGGTAAATCAGATTTTTCGCCATTTTTGCATGAGGTCATATTTGACGTCACTGTGACAGTGACGTCATACAAGGTATGTTTGATACTTTTTTGGGATCAATGATCGGGAGGGGAGGGTTTATAGCTATCACAAAGGTACCCACACATATATATATGATAATTCATCAATCAGTTCCGAGCCCCCCCCCCCCCGGAGGTGAGGTTGGTCCAAAAAGCCCGGCTCTTTTAGGGTTAAATAATTAATTATTCTCAAGTTTTAACGTGGACCTCCCTTCTTGCCATGACATTTCGATGATGAACGTGCTTTCATCTGTATGTAATTATCTCATTTCCGGTCCATGTAAAAATTCGATTTGAGCCCTCAAATATTGAGGCCCGTGTATTCCAAAAAGGTGGTTAGCGATTTTAAGCTAAACGAACGTTTATGTGAGATAAACGTATCGCTAAGTAAATGCCAATTTCAGTTTCAGAAAGAGTTGAAAGTTAAGACGCAATTTTAACTCAGCCAAACAGCATCAAAATTAATCAAGGACACGACCCATTGCCCTGTCCAATGAACTTCAAAGCTTTCTGGGTGAAATCACTCATTATTATGCGGAAACAAACAACCTACGTGCAATTTCCATTCCAAGACCCACGGTGTGGGCTTCATCTACGCACCGTGATGCCAAAAGTCAGCTTATAAAGGGTTTACTGAGTCTGGACACACCCCTGAGAGCACTGTGTTAATACGTCTACCTATGGAGTTACCTTGGACCCGCACTCTCTTATAAGACCTACATCAAGAAGACGACGAGTACCCACATACCATAAGAGCGACGGCACTTGCCCCGTGCTATACTCATGTGATGAGTATGTTGCCTGGTCTGGGAAAAGATCAACCCATGCCAAGAAGCTTGATCCAGCCAGTAAATGCCTACCTGCCGATTATCACAGGTGATGTCTTCGCGCCCAACACCGACGGACAACCTATACATCCTAGCAGGAATTGCTGTACCGCCAGACATACGTCGTAGTGTAGCGAGAATGCAAGAGCGTGCTGCCAAGTATATAATGTGAAGTACCCAATGTCCGGACAGATACCTGCTGCATGCCAACCGCCTTAAATCCAAAAAGAGTTTCTTAAGCAAAGTCCAACCACTTGAAACAGTCTTAAGGAATTTAAGACGAAAGTCGACTGTTGTGGAAAAGAAGGCTTGCATCAATCAAAGAGTAAATCTAATAATTGGTATTGAACGGTGGCCTGGTGCGCATCTTCCACCTGGAGCTGATCCTCATGGCGAATGGCGATGTTTAAACAGATTGAGAACTAGAACAGGCCGATCTAAGGTTTCCTGTTTCAGAAGTGTGGATCCCTGGAAGAAGTCATGATACTACGTGATGAGGAACTGCACACGACAAGGGAGCATTCTTGGTCTGCCCCAATGCTGAAACAGCACCACAATGCACAGGCAAGGACCTTGCAGAATTCATTGAAGCAGCCAGACATTGTACACACCTCTGACTGGATCATATTTGAGAACCACCGTGTTTTGATACGATAAGAAGAAGACACTGCAATGGTGCACATCGTTCTCGCCCAGCTGATGTATCACCTTAAACGCTACGGAATCCCATGGTGAAGACCTGGCAACCCACATGGTGAAGTACGGTTTTCAAATATCCCACTTCAAAATATCACAGAATTTCTCAAAATCTCATATTATCTCATATTATCACTCATTATGACTGTTATTGTAGAGCTAGTGAAGTTGTTAGCAAGTATATTTTCAACGATGGGTGTAGATTTGGCTTTATGGAGGGTGAGAATTGGATGTTTTTCTCATCGTAAACCCCGACGTGTAAGGAAGTATGTTATGGCGCCGAATTCGACTGCCGGTACACCTAACTTTGTATCAACGATGTCGGGTAAAGTAGCATTCTACTTGCTAGTGACTTAGCAATAGATTTCATTTCATATTTATTCAGTACTCACAAATAAAATTACAATTGCACAAAGATAAATATTAAAATATAATGCGCATAATTAAAAATAATGCACATAATAATAAACGTATGATAATCTAACATAATATGAGAGGTATGGGGTATGGATGGAAGACCATTAGTTGAGTACCAAAGATAGCCCAAAGAGCCTCAACAATGAGGCTTAATTCCATTGGGGTCCTTAAGGGGGACAACACACAAACAAATGGAGGCACAGAGGGAGGCAGCGCAAATAAACTCCAGACAAAATAATAACAATAGAATAATAAATATTAAAAATTAAAAAGACCCAAGAAAAAAGTATTGCACAGATGAATATAAACCATGGTCAAAAATGATTTGGGTGTATGATGAGACTCTAAGCTACTCTAAATGATGTTATTCCTAAAAAGAGGTATGGTCAAGGCCCAAGAAATCCTTGTTTTAAAAATAAGCTATAAATTTGTTGCTTGGAATGTAAATGGATTAATGTCGCATGAACTGACACGAATAAAAAAATCAGGCTATATAGTGTTGTCGATTACCTCATCGTTTCTTCCTCTATTTTTGAAATATTTTGTAATTTCCAAGTGGAAAAATCTAGTAGAATCTGACCATATGCCTTTGATTTGGGAGATTAAAAGAGGTAGCGTTAGCAATTACCATGATCATAGCCTTAATGTGTCCGAACAGACGTTTGTTAAATATCGTAGGAATGACGCAAAACTTGCTGATTTTCGGACAAAAATTCAATCATCTGAAACTAAACGTAAACTTGATAATGCATGTGATACCTTGAGCTCAAGTTATGCTGATATTGATGTTTGTGTTGGTGAAATTGTGCCATATTTGGTGGTGCCTGTGTGAAAATTCGGATAAAGTGCGAAAAAAAGAAAAAGATCAGGATTGTCTGGGTTTGCGATGATTGGAAATTTAAGACGTCCGAGATGATGGACCCTTTTTGAGAAGTTCAGGCGCGTTAACTCTGTTAATACTTAGAGCTATAAAAAACACTGTATACTTGAGTATAAACAGTTATGTAGACGTAAAAAGCCCTACTGTGGAACTCTGAAAGACATCTTAATCAGATTGTACACTCAGCTATGACAACTGGTAAAACCTGGACAAATTGCTACAGAAGTGTTTCTTGCTGTAACGGAGCAGTAACAGATCTCCCAACAACAATCAAAAAGTAGAAAAGGAGCCTGCAAGACAGGTAATTGCATTTATCTTACGCCTGTATCCACCTTTTTTTCGACAAAAAGGATAAATAGCTCAAAATGCCATGGTTAGGAAGATTTTCCATTTTTCTGTTAGTATTTAATGTTTTACATGCTATGCCTGCAAGGTTGTATTCACTTGGCAATTGATGAAACGATGCCATTATTCAAGATGTCCTAATTTTTCCCGCAAGGCATTCTAGACGCCCCAAAGTCGCATCTGCACAGACCTTGACTACGCCAGCTCTCAGACAGGATTGATATCTGCTTCACAAAGATCTACTACAATCATCATTTGAAACAGTCAGCCGTACAGTCGTCAACCAAAGAAGACGGAATATAATGACCGTCAATGAGGAAGAGAAATCATCAACCCTATCTGCAGTACACACGGTACCAACTCAAAAACGTTACCCTCAGATTCAACATCGGGTCCTTGTTGGACAGCAAAAGACTCAAGAGTTAAATGGCCGTGGCCTGATCGCTCTAATAGCATCGTCCCAATACTCCAATTTTACCGGAAGTTGGGTCCAACATTTTGGTAGTTGAAGAAAGCTCTATTTTTTTTCTTTAACCTTGAAAGAAATCGTAGGGCTACGATTGATATTTGGTTGGAAGTTATGATCGAAATGTAGCCCCCATTTTGGTCGAACCGTATATTAATGTAACACATATATGGCTAAGAAAATCCCTATTTTTAGTTCTCACTGAAAACGGTTGAAATATCATCGCAAAACTCTACAGATGGTGGTTAGGGGTGAAGATCAGTCGATCAGAAGAAAACTTTCCTGGTTGGTCTCGAAACCTCAGACCTCAAACAAACAGACCTCATACCCGAAACATCAGACCCAAGGAAATCACTTCCGGGTCTGATGTGTCGAGTCTGATGTTGCTAGACACCCGGGGGGGACGCCTAGAAACATCAGACCTCGAAACAATCAGACCTCAACCCGGAAGAAATTACTCGCTTTTCTATATTTCGAGGTCTATGTTTTCTAGACTACCCACCGGGGTCGAGAAACTCAACCCGAACATCACCCGGAAGTGACGTCTAATGGGAGAAAGCCGATTTGCTGACTAAAGAAGAGGCGGACCAAGGCCTTCCTTAAACATGGGGAGACTGGCCCTGGAATTGTTGACTGGTACCCGTCCTTCTTTGATAATTTTGTAGTTAAAATAATAAAAAAAAAAAGTAGATAGAAAACAAATCCTGCCATTCTTCCAGGCGTGACAAGGGGAGATGGCCCTGGACTTGGACCCCGACTTTTGGACCAAATGACGTGCGTTGCTAACTACACCATACACCCCTTTCACTACTTGCTAGCCCTCACCAAGCATAGCATTTTACATCAACTCCATTCCACAAAAGCCCGTCCTTTCAGGATCAGGTATGTTCCAACGTCCCCATTTAAAAATGTAAAAAACCTTAGCCTACCCGAATCATTAAGTTTTTTTATCCATTAACTTGCAAGTGTAAATCGGGGCTATCTAACTTAGGTACTATTCATAGAAAACTAAAATACTCCAAACTTACATACCTCTCGCACCCACACCGTTTTGTAAAACGGTTGGCCATGATATGAAGTTTACCATACCATTGTAATCAATTGTTTCTAGCTAATTTGCCATGGGGAAAGGTGTATTAGTAAGCGAATGTTTCAAAGGTTTTGGCCCGTAAAAGGCAGACAACCTCCTCCGCACCCCCGGCCATATCGTACCTTTCTCTTTCGACTTGGCGGCGCCCTCAATTTAGCGGCAAACACCAGGGCAAACTCCTCCCGTTCACGGGCACGGTGCGGTCTACTTGAAATTTCCAAAATCAGACCCAGAGTGAAATGCTTACTCAGTGGGAAACCCTTGGGGATGTCTAGAACATCAGTGACCTCGAACATCAGACCTCAACCCTGAGTGGGAAATAACGGAATAGTTACCGTGGAATCGGGGAATGAGGGTGTGGAAAGTTCTAGGGTGGCTGATTTTTCTACGTACCAAGGAGGGCAAAGAATGGGAAGGGGAAAGGGGGGGGAAGGGTCTGGCAGGGAGTGGAAATGGTTTACACGTGAATTTGCCGCGGTGAAGGTGAAAAGGGGCGAACAACCGGAGAAAGAAAAGAAACGGACAAACACAAAGAAAAAGACGAAGACCGAAACACCTGCCAGTACAAGAACAGCCATCAAGCGCCTCTACGGGACAGTCCGACTTAAAACACGCCGCGCCGTCGAAGTGGTGGGTGGGCGGGTAGAACCAACGCCTCGCTGCCACGGTTCGATACGGGGTGCCGCAAATGCATCCCGAGTCGCTCCTCCGTTCCTTGGTTACCTATGCCTCGCCAGCTTGCGGTGTCCGCCCTCCGTCCATATCCGTCCTACTGGTGTCTCTTATCGCGCAAGCGATACCCCTATTCGTGCAACTACTCCCTTTCGCACCTGGCCTCGGGTCCCCCGTCAATATGTACCAAGTCAGAAATCACGCAGGCGCAAACTCGAATCACGACAAGTCAGCAGCGCACGTAAGGACAAGTTGTCACTCTCCGGGTGACTAGTGGTCTGTCGTCATATCCGCAGTGCAGTCTACGACTGCGAAGTTCTAAGATGTGACTCGGATTCGGAGGTCTGTTGTTTTCGAGGTCTGATGTTTCTATACTCCCCCCCGGTGGTCTAGAAACATCAACCTCGAAACAATCATACCCGGAATTACTTTACTTCCGGTTCCTGATGTTTCGAGGTCTGAGGTCTGTTGTTTCGAGGTCTATGTTTCGATACCCCCAACTTTATTTACTTAAATCGGGGTCCGTCCCTTCTATATATTGTATAATAACCAAAATATGGCAAAAATGGACAGAGGTTTTATGCAAAGTAGCAGGTCTTTCCATGCTTCCTTTTTTCTACTTTTGATATGTTGTTTCGGGAGGGTTTATACAACAGTTAACAGCACGAAACTTCTGTACAGTTGTTGTCCCGGTCATACCGTAGATTGAGTGACGATGAATGTACTCCAAATCGTTTGTGGCAATTCATCAGAAATCACTCAGGTAAAGACGTAGGTCAACGTTGCCGTATTACTCGATTGATGGGTTTGGAATTTAGATAATAGTATTTGGGACTTAAGATTAGATTGTTTCGGAAACAACTGATCAATCTATTCCTTAAACATTTCTATGATTCTCATACGTTCTGTAATTAGAAATTTGAATCAATGAAGGCAGTTAGTCCGGATGTATTTGTAGTGAGATATTAGATTCTATTGATATTATGGCCTTCATATCCAGTCGGGTTTTACTTTTCATGTTTTATGAATGCCAGCTTTCCAGAAAGTTGGGGTTCATTATTATTGTTCCCTGTTTAAAAAGGGTCAGGTTAAGACGTCAGAAATTACCGTGGTATTTCCTTATAAATATTTCCTGTGTAAGTTTTTTACAAGTTATTTTTGAAACAATATTAAAGATTGGTGTGATATTATTTGTTATGCAGAAGTCCAAGTAGTGTTTTTAGTAAAAGGGTCTGTACGATCGATAAGCTTTATATACTCCACGCATTAGTCAAAACATTTTCTAGAGGACCAAGTGTTATTGCCTATTTGTTGATTTTAGCCGTGCTTTCGACACTTTTCCCATTGAAAACTGTTTTTACGCTTGTTCATCTGGTATCACGGTAACTTTTGGATTGCATCGTAAATATGTATAGTAAAATAAAGAGCCCGTGTAGAATATCAAATAATGTTTACTGGGTTATTTCATTTAATATCGTTCTAAGACTAGGTGCTATGCCCATAATTTTCTCCATTTTCATTCAATTTTTAAGAATATGCTTGAGTGGAAGGGAGGGATAGGAATCCAAATTAATTCGGTGTAGAGACGCTATTTTTTGCGATGACATTGACTTAATTTCTGAGAGTCGGTGATCTTCAAAAACATATCTTCGTTCTTGAGCGTTCCTGTATGAATGGGGCTACGAGTTAACATCACAAAAACGAAAATGTTTGTCAGGAGAGGTGGTCGAATTGCACGAGCTGAGAGGTGGTCGAATTGCACGTTTTTTGACGGTCACCGTCTAGAAACAGTTACCAGTTACAAATATTAGGGCAATTTGACTTTTCGACAGGAAATTCATGGGGAAAAGCCACCAGTACATTAGCTGAACAAGCAACAAAAGCTATGTCCCAACTTAAGAGTTTTTTGGGTTTATACAGGTTATATTTGGCAATGTTTTATCATTTAAGTTTTTAGCTTGAAATATAACCTTTCTTTGCGTCAGTTTGACTCAATCGACCTTCGTCCGTAGTTAGGACATTTTAGTCAAACGACATAGGAAACGCGGAACATTTCTTTTGTTTTTCTTTAGTTTTAATTCTTATGTATTTTATGTTTATCGAGTATTTGAATACATTTTGGCGAATTTCTGACACAAATGCTTGTATTTTTAATTAAAAATTATCAAAACCTTAAATGTGTTTATTTTAATGTTTATTCTAAAGTCTATCTCAAACTCAAAAAATTTGCAATATTAATCACTTATTTAACATTAATTGATCAGTCTTAAGAACTATCTGACCTGACCTGCGGTTTTTTGAACATTTCGATTTTTGCAAAGGTCTCGCCCGCAAAACATGATTTCTCGAAAGTGTAAGGATCAGGACTTCAATTTGGACCAGATGTTGCTCTAATGTTGTTCTTGAGAATGAACTAAAATGTATTGATTAAATGAACTGGGAAGGCATTTTTTTCACACAAAAATTGAACGTCCAATTATTTTTTTCATTTTCGCAAAATATTTTAAAAAACCTGTGGATTTACCCTTACCAGGTGAGTATGACATACTTTTATTCAGCACAAGATGTGTGAACCTACAAACAATTTCCCATTTGTTCCTCTTGATAGCATCAATAGTTTTGAGTTAGAAATGTTTTGCGTAAATCCAAGCTAGCAAAATATAGGCTCCATTATGACTGCCGGTTACCATAGCACCCGTCAACATGACAATTATTTTGCATTCGGTTAAAATTCTGACAGTATAAGTCGTAAGACAACCTTAGATTACCTTTTACTTCATTATATGCAGAATTAATCATTACTTTTTTGCTGTTCATAGCCCAAAAAACCCCTTAAAAGGGTGTCCTATAAATTAAATGGTTTTCCCTACTACTCCTGTTTTTAAAATATTTTGATGCGACCAGTTTTTGGGCAATTTTTATTATATTGGTCTGCATTGTGGTGTCATGGTCAATATCATTTATTGACGTGTGCAAACAAGCTGCAATTTTTTCTTGGGAGTTAATTACTCTATTCCAAATAGTGCTGTATAGCGACTCTGGTATGAACACCGATTTATTGCTATCAATTGACTCGTTTAATCAATATTGGCTTAAAATTCTCAAACCATGGAAAATGGGATCTACAATCATATATCAGTTATGTAGAATCTTGATGCGAATGGAAAGACCACTGGGCACCTCTGTAAAGACATTTCTTTTTAGTTTTGGTTTGTAGCTACGCTTGGTTAGCTCCGGAGGTTGGTGATGAACTTATTTAATTGATCTTTTAATCAGATGGTAAAGCATTGAAAGAATAGAAGGAAACCACATCGACTTCCACAATCCATTTCTAATCTGTTTATCAATTCACCCGCACAAAAGGAAAACGGATTCAACAGAGACCCTTTGATCATGATCCCTCTGCAGCAATCGATGATCGGCGAGTAATCCTGACTGTAGAATTTTTTGAAAACTCGATGTCCGAACACGTACATGTATAAGTATATTGTATATTACAACAGTTCCGCCGTCTCCGGTGTGGTGTGGTGTTGTTTTTCGTTATATAAGAAATTTAATTGCATCGTTTGAATTCACTTTCTGCCCAAGACTGCCCAGTGGTGCAAAACAAAGGATGAAGTTGACTGAATTTGAAAGTTGGACCCGGGCCGTTTTGGGTTTTGTTGGGCACCCATTCTCGTTCCAGGGTTCTGAAAGTGACTCTACTGTTAACGGACCACTTTTCAGTTAAAATTACCACCCGGTCCCTAATGGACCAGCTTTGTGACATTATACTAGTTTTCAGTGATAATTTACCTAACGTACTCAGTAATGAAGTGGGGCTACGAGTTAACATCACAAAAACGAAAATGTTTGTCAGGAGAGGTGGTCGAATTGCACGAGCTGAGAGGTGGTCGAATTGCACGTTTTTTGACGGTCACCGTCTAGAAACAGTTAGCGTTAACAAATATTTAGGGCATTGACTGTCGACAGGAAATTCATGGGGAAAAGCACAGTACATTAGCTGAAAAAGCAACAAAGCATGCCCAACTTAGGGTTTTTAGTGGGTATACAGGTTATATTTGGCAAATTGGTTATCATTTTATTTTTCAGTTTTGCTGAAATATAAGCGCTTTCGTTTGCTCAGGTTTACTCAAATCGGAATTCGGTCCGTAGTTATGACAGTTTTTTAGTCATAAACGACATGAGTGAAAACGCTGAACAGTTCTTTGGTTTTTCTTTATTTTAATCGTCGATTTTATGTTTTATCGAGTAATTATGAATACATCTTTGGCGAATGCGAACAAATGCTTGTATTTTTAATTAAAAATTATTCAAAAACATTAAATGTTATTTTAATGTTTTATTCTAAAGTCTATCTGCAAAATCAAAATAATTTGCAATACCAAATTAATCAATTATTTAACATTATTACATTTTAAGAACTTATCTGACCTTGGACCTGGTTTTTTGAAACATTTCGATTTTCAAAAGTTCTCGCACGCACAAAGGATTCTCGAAAAAGTGTAAGGGACCAGACTTCAAAATTGGACCAGATGTTGCTCTATTGTTGTTCTTGTGATTGATCTAAAATGGATGGATTACACTGACTGGAAGGCATTTTTTTTCACACAAAAATGAAAGTCCATTTTATTGGTTTAATTTTCGGCAAATATGTAGAAAAAACTGTGGATTACCCCCCTTACCAGGTGAGTATGACACATAATTTTATCCACCCCTTTCACAAGATGTTGAACCTACAAACATTCCATTTGTTTCATCTTGATAGCACCAATAGTTTTGAGTTAGAATGTTTTACGTAATCCAAGCTAGCAAAATATAGGTTCCATTATGACTGCCGGTTACCATGGCAACCAGTCAAATGACAATTATTTTTCAATTGTTTAAACCTTCTGACCGTATAGTAGTAAGATAAAACTTAGATTAACATTTAACTTTCATTAATATGCAAGAATTATCAGTTTTACTTTTTTGCTGTCATACCCAAAAACCCCTCTGAAAAGGGTGTCTTATAAATTAAATGGTTTGCCCTCCACTACTCATTTTTTTAAAATTTTGATGCGACGTTTTGCCAATTTATTACATTGGTCTGAATTGTGGGGTCATGGTTCAATATCTGTTATTGACGTGTGCAAACAAACATGGGGCCCCCAGTTTTTTTGGAGTTAACTTCCTCTCGTCCAAATAGTGCTGTACTCGGGATCTGGTAGAACACCGATTATTGCTATCAATTGACTCGTTTAATAAATATTGGGCTTTAAATTCTCAAACCATGGAAAATGGATCTACAAATGCATATAGTTATTGTATAATCTTGATGAGAATGGAAAGACCACCTGGGCCACATCTGTAAAGAACCATTCTTTTTAGTTTGGTTTAGCTACGCTTGGGTAGCTCAGGAGTTGGTGGGAGACCTTATTTATTAATCTTTTTAACAGAGGGTTAAAGCATGGAAAGAGATAGAAGGAAGAACATCGACTTCATCCATGTATTTAATATGTTACAAATTCACCGCACAAAAAAAAAGGAACGTTCAACAGGGCGACCCTTTGGATCATGATCCCCCCCCCCCCCCCATCGGCAAGCAAGCGATGATCGCGAGTCAATCCATGACTGTAGAATTTTGAAAACTCTATGTCCGCAACACGTAAAAGTGTATAAGGTATTGCTATCTACAAACATGTTCCGACTGATCCGGTGGTGTGTATTGTGTTGTTGTTTTCGTATAAAGAGTAATGTTACTCGTTATGAATTCAACTTTACTGCCCAAGGACTGCCCAGTGTGAAAAACAAAGATGAGTTTGACTGAATTTGAAAGTTGGACCCGGGGCCGTTTTGGATTTTTGTTGGGCACCCATGCTCGTTCCTAGGGTTCTGAAGTGACCTCTAACATGTGTAACGGGACCAATTTTCAGTTAATATTTACCCGGTCCATAATTGGACCAGCTTTGGTGAAATTATATAGTTTCAGTGAAACTATACACCTAACGGTACAGGTAATATGAAATTCCTTAACTGTCTTTTTTTAAATTATTTTTCCACATATTATCCCAGTTATTAACTTTCTTTGGAAAATTACCTTATAATGTATTATAAACATCTTAATTGTTTGCAAAATAATATTGTTAATATTGTATTTAATTAATTTTTTCACTGTAATGAATTATTTACAGTAATATTTATCAGATGTTGTGCTGTAGCCTATTATATTGATGAACAAATAAAAAATGATTGAAGATTGAAGGTAATTGCAGTTAGAATATACCCCTTGCGGGAACGTTCTCCAAGCATGAAAAAAGACTACCATTAAATAGCCAATATACAAGAAAATGGAATTGTGCTCCTGCAAGAAAAAAATACACACTTAGGGTCTATTTTGCTGAATTGGTTAGGTTAAATTCCCTATTGTATCATTGAACCAGTCACAAGAATTTGTACCACCCAAGCGGGACTAGAACTGATATTGAATTTGATTACTATTACTTTAAGCGGTAGTATCATTTATGTCATTTGCAGCTAGTCCCCCTTTTTTTAGGAACGAGTATGGTTCCCAATTAAAATCCAAGAAACCCACCCCCCCCCCGGGGTGTTGATCGTGTCATGGAGCGGCCATATGTGGAGTATTGCCGCATTCATAGCGTGCTGACTCCCGATGACCGGAATCTTTACGCAAATGAAGAAAAAAACCACGACTAAGAATGTTCCCGAGCCAGAAAATCTGAATAGATTATCCTCGGAAGGGCCACGTGAGAGAATGATGAATACAATGCAATATGGGGCGGCAAATAGATCGTTCAAACGTCAAGTGGGTCGTTGTGGTTACTTCTATATCTCTTTCTTCCAATGGTTTAAAGACATTTCGCATCAAGAGTGAATACGGATATGCAATCAAACAAGAAGGACTTATTAACTACAGGCCAATTAGAAATAGTAATGTTGAAGTGTACATCACTGTGTTGAAAGTTCATCGTGGAAAAATGCATAGCAAACTTAGATGTCAAGTTCATTGTTTGGGTGGAAACAGGCCGGAGAGACGATACAGCTTTTGATTATAGAGTTTGTCAACTTTGTACTACAGGAGCTTCAACCCATCGTGTCACCGAAAGAAAATTTGGACAGTGTCGATTAGTTGGAGAGGAGGCAGAAATATGTGCCCCACCTGTTTCATGAATGAACTAAGATAATCTGGCCTTTAAAGGTTTACCTCGAGAGGCAAAGACTTTTGTGTTTCTTTGTATCCAAGCACAGCTAAACACGGGCGCTCAAAAGTCAGTAACATTCAACTCACCTGTTACATTGAATACCATTGAAGCAAATGGAGTCAGCTAGTATGAATGTTTTGAGAGTTAATGTAACTATAAATGTGTTTACGTTGACTTGAATGATTTCATTGAGCACCGAATTGATTTTTCTCTGCTATCGGACATTATGCTTCAATAGATTTAGCGTGGAATTTTAATTTCCATCCACTGCACATCCCCTCATTTAATACCAATACCTTCTGAGAAGTACTAGAGGTGACTCGATGGGTAATTGAATCTACTATAGTTGTGAAGTTGAAGACGAATTTCACTTCCTCTTCGTGTGTGATTTCTTTCGTGACTGAAAGGGACATAATGGCATGAAAAAATTGACATAATGAAAAGGACCCTTACTGAAATCACTTCCACGCGTTTGAAAAAAAAAACAAACAGAAAAGCAAGGTGTTCACATCCCTGACATAATTTACAGTGTATCTAGCATGTTTTGCGACACAATCAAAAGCATTCAGACCGGTGTAGAAGTAACCATTGTCCGGCGTACTCATAGTCCGGGAACAATGGTGAACAATAGGGCATGCGCAATCGATTCAGTTGACTCTTTACGCAACATTAGTTTCACGCTTTATTCCGTTATCGTCTATGGAGCCCCGGACTATGGCTCCCACCGGACTATATCTGCTTTCACACCGGTGTGAAAGCAGATATAGTCCGACAGGAGCCATAGTTCGGGGCTGAATAAAGCGTGAAACTAATGTTGTGTGAAGAGTCAACTGAATCGATTGCCCTATTGTTCACCATTGTTCCCGGACTATGAGTACGCCGGACGATAATTACTTCTACACCGGGATTCAGGCATTGTACTTTAGGCTTGTAGTAAGATATTGATCTGGCAAGTGAAAGATGGATTAGTCGGGATTAGCACATATACAATAGCAATGGTCTGTGAGCTGATGACAGCATGCTTTTCAAGTTTGGTGATAGAGAGAACGTTCATGTGACCGTACAGTTGAGTATATATACATTTTTTTGCTGAAAATGATAGATTAGGATGTGTAGAATAAGAATCAGCCGGGTGCCACCTGGG
Source organism: Ophioderma brevispina (assembly GCA_023653785.1). Classification (NCBI taxonomy): domain Eukaryota; kingdom Metazoa; phylum Echinodermata; class Ophiuroidea; order Amphilepidida; family Ophiodermatidae; genus Ophioderma; species Ophioderma brevispina. The sequence continues at coordinate 193,620 of JAMKCH010007683.1, read as the reverse complement.
CATCCTTGGGCGTTTTGAGAAATCCAAGATGGCGTCGCCATAAATGATAATTATCTATTGAACCCTATATTATCAAACTATGGAGTCACTAGATATAATATAGGATCCAATTAACAAGTTTATGGAACTTGTAACATTAAATCATACTTCAAATTCAAAATGGAAGCCAAATCCAATAATTTTAAAATATGCCCTATAACAGCAAATACCTGGGATAAAAAATAGACATGAAGGACTTAGGTTATGTTGTTAGACACAATAAATGTATTTCTGATACTTTTAAAGTTGTAACATGACGTCAATCAATATGGCAGCCAAAAACGTGAACATCTTCAAAAATGCTTGACACAAACTTGTAAGTATTACAGCCTTCAAATCGAAATCAATGTGTCTATGACATCAGAAATATACCTTTTATCTTAACCAATGTACAACATACATTTCAATTTGTTTTAAATGCGCCCAAATCGAAATAAAACTAATATGGCGCAAAGTTGTCAAAATACCATAGAAATTACATTTTTTTCACGTATATTGCACTCATTTTGTAATTTGACCCATTTATATTTATCAGGATTACCTGGTATCACTTGGTTATGATCATAGGTACATTTCTAATTCTTTCATTGACACAATAATTTATACTTGAAGGTAATATGTAGATATTTGTGTCAAGTATTTTTTGAAGATATTCACGTTTTTTGACTGCCATATTGATTGGCGTCATGTTTCAACTTTAAAAGTATCAGAAACACATTTATCGTGTCTAATAATATAATATAGGGTTGAATAGATAATTATCATTTATGGCGACGCCATCTTGGATTTCTCAAAACGCCCAAGGGTGCCAAGGTGGCACCCGGCAGATTCTAATTCTACACACCCTTATCTATCACGTTCAGCAAAAAAAATTGTATATATACTCAACTTTACGGTCAGGCCATAACTTGGACCACATCTCTCCGACTATAAATGCTGGCGGTAATGTCGACATCCTTGTTCCAGAAATTGCCACAAACTGCCACCTCCCCCCTGGAACTCTCCCTGTTTTTACTGTTTTTACATAATGTAAACATCCAAATTGTTTTCAACTCCTTTTCATTATGTCAATTTTTTTCATGCCACTATGTACCTTTAAGAGTAAGATATTTTCCGGCCTGTTATCACCTTGCACAGCATTCAAGAGCCTACATTAATTGTATTACAACAAAGAATGAAAATCGTTTGTTGCAAATGGCAAAATTTACCCATTATGCATTGAAAATAAGACATGAAATTTTGAAAAATGAACTATAAACCTTTAGTACTTTTACCATGTGTTAGATTTTTGTAATATGTAAAAATGGGCCGTTGGCCTTGTTTACTTGAATAAATCTGCCCCAAGTATTGCCATTGATTCCGTCATGCTCTGTATGATGTTGTTCAGTAGCGCAGGACGGAATCAATAGCAATACCCCATTTGTATACTGAGGACTTCATATGAAACGTCTACCCAGTTTGGATTGAGCTGGCCTCGTTCGCGATGAAAATAAACTTTGACATGTTTGAGGTTCTACTGTGAGTTCAATAATTTTGACTGACATAATTTCTAATTTATTGAAAGAAACACTGATGTGAATAAAACTCATGGTGGATATGTTGCTTGGTAAGCTGTGACCTAACATCTTTGTGCAGAACCAAGATCCATAACTTATTGCTGGACCTAATTTCTATTCAATTTACCACCATGTATTTAGAAAAATACAAAAGAAGGGGTCTAGCGACCTGTGCTAACATGGCTAAAAACGCGGTCAACTGAATAGAAATGGGGTTACGTTGCAAGTTACTGTAAGTTAAGTTTGTTTCTGCCACCAATAATGTTAGGTCACATTCTGCCAAACACTTTTCTTGTCATGATTTGTTGGTTCATCTTTGTTTCCTTTTCGAAAAGATGAAATATACGGTCAAATTTAATTGAACGCAACAGTAGAAGCTCCTAATGTTTATTACTCGTGAAGAGGACAATGTATATTGTGCTTTTGCGTCATGAAAAAATAGCTCATAATCTTAATCGTGAGTAGCACCTGAAATCTGGTTTCAACTTATGGGTAATAACAATGCTCTGTACTTCCAGATAAAAATAATTGAAGTGCTTTTCCTCTGCATAACGTCGCTTTACTGGATATCCACAGTGCTATTATTTGCTCGAGTCATTGCATCATGATTTACATCTACTGGTCACTATATTTAGGAAAAGAAATTGTTATGACATTTCATTCATTTTCATAAAATGTGCAACTTTTGCACTCGATCCCCAGAGTCTTGAAAGGTGTATTAGACAATACATAACTGGCCGGCAGAAAGCAGTTACTTCGCCGTATGCGTAACCAATGTCCTTATGCAAGCATCTTTCTCTCTTTGATCCCATGGAGTAATGGATATACAAGTGTAGCATTACATTTAAATTCAAAATTAACATTTTCCATTTTTCCATCTGTTGTACCACCAACCTAAAGTGCCATTCTTGATGGCAATATATTTTACAGTTTCTTTACATGTTTCATCACATTAATGAAGGTATCAATGTTTGGATGTTTATCATTCCACCGATTGTCTGTTCAATGAACTTAGATGTCGTTTTTATTAATTATTTCAAAATTGCGTTTCAACATATCATGAAAGAAAAGTTGTTATTCATCATTGACCCACATGTCATTGGGTTCCAACTTGAAAACATATTCTGCTTTGGTTTGTTTCAATTTACACTTGATATTTATTGGCAAACGACAGCAAATTGGGTCCAGGTGAACATTACACCGATTGTCCTGTTCCATTAACTTAGCTGTCCGGTTTTTTAATTATTTTCCAAATATGCGTTTTCAAAACATATCATGAAAGAAAAGTTGTTTTGTATTTTGTAACCTTTTTTGAAAAACAAAGGGTTTTGCATTTTCATATTTCGTCTTTGGATTTTTATTCAATTTATCAACTGATTTTTATTGGCAAACGCAACAAACTGGGTCCAGTTAAATATTGACTTTTGACTCTGAAACTTTTGTTGCAGACTCATTCACGAACTAGTGGTGTGCCTTCAAGCATTTACGGAACAATTATTGATTCGGGGACCTGCTTTGATTCCAGGGGTTTGCGCGTGCTTATGCATGGGCATTTTATGACGTTGAAATACTTTTGATAGATGTCCCGCCTATTTTTTATTCAATGGGTTGCGAACAAAAGGATCACATCGCTCTCATGTAATTGCGTCCATTCAAGTTAATGCTGTGTGCGGTGTATGAACATTTGGTATCTCGTATGTTATGTCAAAAATTCACTGCAATTAAACAACGTTCGGATTTGAACCTGTTGACAAAGTTGTGCATTATTCCTCCTACCAGTCAAAGGTGGCGGACAATAGCCTATTGTAGCTATTGGTGGTGAATCATCTCCCTCCGAGACAACCTTTTTACTATAGTAGATTCAACCCATCGTGTCACCGGAGGAAAAGTTTTGGACAGCGTCGATTAGTTGGGAGAGGAGGTAGAATATGTTGCCCGAATCACCTGTTTGATAAAAGAACTAAGATAATCTGGCCTTTCATGTTTACATCTACAAAGACATTTGTGTTCCTTTGTATCCAAAACACGGGCGCTCAAAAGTCTGCCGTGATATTCAACTCACCTGTTACATTGAATGCCATTGAAGCAAATACGATTAGTCAGAATGTTTGAGAGTTAATGTAGCTATAAAAGCTTATAAATGAGTTTACGTTTACCCTTTATGGTTTTTCAAAAAGCACAGAATTGATTTTTCTCTGCTATCGGACTACATGCTTCAATGGATTTAGCGTGGAATTTTAATTTGCCTCCACTGCACATCCCCTCATTCGATGCTAATACCTTCCAAAAAGTACTAGAGGTGACACGATGGGTTGAATCTACTATACCTACCAAGTTGAGTCAATGAAATCTTCCACAAAACGTAATTACTAATGGTACCAAACCTTTATTTGCTCATTTCAAAACGAGGGTGAAATAACCCAGATTTCAATAGATTCGAAGGTTTGAAATGTTACATTCCTTTTGTCATGTAAAAAACGTCTTAGGTCCAAAGATACCCAACAACTTTCTTTTTGTGATTTATTTCAAAAACGTATATTTTTGGAAATAATTAATAAAAATCGGACATCTAAGTTAATTGAACAGACAGTAGCATTATAGATAAAATACTTTAGCTGATACATTAGACAGACACAAACAAATGAAGTCACACAAGTATCCAAAGGATAGAAATGAATACATAGGCATCTTGGAAACAACATTTCATCAACATGCACTAGTTTAAATAAAAAGGAAACCTTCATGATATGTTGCCATGGTGATTCTTACCTGCCACACCTAACAGGGAAAGCAAAACCTCTTGTCCAGTACCGTTAAGGAAAGCCCTGTTTATAGTCTTTCTAAGTTCATCGCTCCAATAAAACCTTTGCTCTACAGGATCATAATCTACTGCTACTGGTCTCAATACATCTTGCAAGGGGATTTGGGATAATTCAAGCGTGTCAATTGGTCCTGTTAAAATTGTACCGTTGATTAAATCTGTAACAATGACGATGTTACCTATACAGAAACAAAATTTGTAAGATTATTACTACACAAATGAAAGTTAACGGCTACGCACGCACGCGCACACACACACACACACACCCACACACACCCACACACACATACACACAAATACACACACACACACACAGGGTAGATGTAGCAGGTAATACCGTTAGTCGAGTCCAGGAACTGTCGTACAGAGAGAAGGTGAAAAAAAGCCAAAGCTAATTTTTTTAGATAGAAGCAAAATATCACAAGTCCCCAAGAGTCCCCCTTGTGCTTATTGAGTAATTAGGGGGCCAAGTTTATACAGGGCCAAACAATTTAAAATGATTTAATTGAGCTAAATGATGAACTATTGTATTCTTCTAGTCACACCGATTAAGAAAATGTATGGTTTGCCTAACTTTTGACCTTTAATTTTAGGAATAGAGGCTAACATTTGTTCAATAACATCGTGGGGTAAAATTTCAAAGTACCCAATTTTAATGATATTAATTCCAACTTCCAAGTCACTCGTACATTGGCATATTATGGCATCCATCCATCCATCCATTTCTCCAATTCTCCTCCCAGGTAATTTTTATGCTTGGGACCTAGGCCAGGTATACACATTTCGCCTGTGTACATTATGAGAATTCCTTTTATCGCACTTTGGCTGGAACTTCTAGGAATCGTGGGTTTGGAAATAAATTGTCATCTTATCTGATGGCCAACAGGTACGACATTCCTTTTGTTCTGTTTTTTCATTTCTCTGTCTGAGGGTAATACACTAGAATTAGTATAAACTGTATTATGGTTTCTTAAACTAGCCTCTATTTTCAAGAGACTAAACAGAAATTGTAAAAAGACATTAACGTAAACCCTCGTCTTCCTGAGCCATTTTTTGTAACAAAACTCCCGAAGGGGGGGGGGGGCGGTTACCATCCCTGTGATTTTCGTTACTGAACATTAGATTCCTATAAATTTTGTACCACAGGATAGCTCAGAGTTTCTTCTGTCTATTGGTATCAAAATAAGTACCAACATCCCCATTATGATGTCATAGGTTGAGGAAAGTATGAAAATCTGGATGCAGGGTTGAAAATTGAATTTTGGCAGTTTTACTGACTCAAACACATATATAAAACTACAATCTCGGTCGAAATGTGTTGGAACACGACTGCTCTTTTTGCCCCGATTATTTGCCGTATTTCTCTTAAAGAGATATATAGGAAATCATGTCAACTTGGGTTGGGAGGCTTGGAGCATTCTCTATCCATACACCCCCCTAAAAGTAAAGTCTCGTGCCGAGCAAGCTCGTGCGCGGAGTGCCCATCTCTCTTTCCTTATCGTTTGGGCACGACTCCTCCGTATTATGTTTTGCTGTGGGGGATTCGCCACTCCTCCCGCACAGGAGTCTGTTGAACTTTCCCAGCATTGAATAATGCTGGACCCATTTAACACCTGGGTGGAGAGGAGTAAATAAGGTAAGTGCCTTACTCAGGGGCACACCACGTTGGCCGCATGGGAATCGAACCCATGACCTTTGGATTGCGGACGCCGCTCAAGCCCTGGACCACACGCACCCCCCTATCCCTACCAGTCAATGTTGGGTCTTGGTAGGATGGCGATTACACATTTCCGGATTCAAACATTGTCCAGGGGGGAGAGGGGGCAATTTTGAAGTAGGCCTATAAAAGTGTTCCACCTTTTGGGTGAGATTGTAGTCGACAGTTTGCTGACATGCGAACTTTAAAACGTCATTCTGACATAAATGCTAGGCAGTTGGTACTCATTGAAAGAACAGGACGATGGCTGTATAATTGGTACCAAAGTAAAGTGTTCTATGATATCCCTGTGTCGTACTAGGCAGTTGGTTGCCACCCCCCCCCCCCCACATCACTTGGGTTTTATCACCCGTATCTTACCACCTTACCACTGCGGTGGGTTTGTTTTTTTTGCACGAAAAGACGCGGAAAATGTCATTGACAATTGCTAAATATTTGGCGTCAAACAGGGGGTTTTAGCAGGCGACCCCCCCCCCCTTCGTTAGACGAGGGATAAAATGAGATTGAACATAAATTAGTACCAACACTGAGGACCGCGGTGGGGAAGAAGGACTCAAAGGCCACCATACCCCGAGTCCATCCCAATAATCGTGTCAGCCTAACTGATCGAGCGATCGCTGGAAATGAACCATGTAGTCTTCAATTGTATTTTGCACTGAATTATATTGTAATGATTCCTAATAAGACATTCGAATGGGAAAATGCTATGATTTGTAGATATTACTTATAAGATCCAATGTTGGTGGTCAACATGAGATCTCACGTCTTCACACACTGTATTTTGAAACTTTACTTTATTATACTTAAAATCCGTAATTAGGCATCAACAGTAAAAGGCAGGGTTTGTTTACTCAGAAAGTTGGAAACATTTTTCACCAACACAGATTCACTGGCCTAGCATGGTTGAGTAGGAGACATGGCAGCGGAATATGGATGAAAAAATTATCAAAGCGCAAGAGTTGCCAAATCCAGCGACTGGATGGGCTTCGAAACGTCAATGTGCACAATGGAAGATGAAATGGGTGCGATCATCAGTAGTACCAAGGGAGCAGAGAGCAGTGTAAATGCAAGTAAGAAACATTAATTTGACATATACAACACTGCAAGTGCAAATGGATCTGAATGACAATTTTCCTTTCTATGACCACAGTCATGTTTTTTTTAATGAGGTATAAGTAAGGCACAGACACAAAGTCGTGTAATTTAATTAGAAATAATGTAACTGCCGCATACTTTTTGAGAGGTCATTGTGTGAAATCTTTGGTGTTGGTTTGGGCCGAGGTATTTTTTCCGAGGGAGCGTCAGCTTCCGAGGAAAATAACGTAGTTTCATGTCTACCAAATAAATCTCTCACTTTAAACTCCAATTCAATTTTTATTTGGATGTAGCCGTATCCCCGCGAATATAATAGTAAAGTCTCCAGGTAATCCCAGTAAATAAAACGTCATCATCCCCGGTAACAGTTTTGAACAATCCGAAAAGTGCTAATGAAACTTTTGTAATCCATGTTCCGGGGCATTTCAAGTGTCAAAAAACTGCAAGTGTGGGAAGGAATGTTTCGCCATGTTCGCTGTTTCAGAGCTGGATCTATACACTTTTTGGCTGTTTGATCTAAATTAAAATACAACTGCCGATAGTTCAACAACCTGGGTAATATTACGGATCTGGATTGCTTTTGAAAATAAGATGCAGATTTTGTGCTCAGTATGAAGTTATGATCATCACAAGGCTTACAAGCGTGGGCCGGGTATTTATCTGAAAATGACATTGACAGTGATAGGGAGGTCCTTTGAGTTTCTTGAATTCGCGGCTAGGAATTATTTGTTTTCGAACTGGTAATCAAAGGTACACAGCTTGTAAGAAGAATATTTAAATATACCCTGGAAACATTGTACGGTAAGCTAGTTTCAGAGTGTCACCTCACTTTCGCTGCTTGCTATCCCCAAAAATACTACGTAATCGATCTCACAGTCATCATGCATGGCAATAGTTATCATGAATGATGAGCTGTCCCACGCCATCCAATACCGGAATTACACACCGTTACCGTCCCAGATCCACTGCTGTCGTGGATTTCGAAGTTCCCCGGGCCTTGTTTACAAAAACAAGAGTCAATTGTGTTTGTAGAATTATGCATGATTGTAGAAGAATCAAAAAACATTTCATATTTGCACTGTTTACATGGTTTGATGAAGAGATCGCGGGTCAGACATGCAGAGTTTGAGATTTTCCACTCAGTCATGGTGACTCATGGTAATGAACGAATGATTGTTCCTTGCTTAAACTAAAAATTTATTAATTTAATAGGCTAGGCTAATGTACATGTAGTCTACGTTTCTTTCACAATTGTAATACATTGTATTTTCCTTTAACCATTTTTAACTGATTTTTTTAATGATTATAGGTGTTAATCTATTTGCTAGTATTTTGATTCTCTTTGTCTATTTATTAATTTTTATTTATTCATTCAAATTATATCCATTTTACAATTTTTATTTGTTTATTGATTTTATTAAAAAACAAAAAAACTAAAAAATTAAATTTTTTAGATAATTTTATTTCGTCATTTTTACATTTGTGAATTTGCATTTGGTTATTTGTATTTATTTTTTGTTTTAATATGTGTACATTCTTTTGTTGTGTATTTGTTTTGTTTATTTATTTGATTCATTTTTATGTCGAATTATTTGTTCATTGTCCTTATTTGCTATTTATTTTTTATTATCTTTGCTATTATTCATTTTAATTCTGTTTATGATGAAAACAATTATTATTCATTTACAATTTTTATTTATTTATTTGTTCATTTTATCCACTTTGTGTATTTAAATTTTTTATATAATTTTATTTCTTCATTTTTCCATTTGTGAATTTGCATTTGGTTATTTTTTAATTTTTGTACATGTCCTTTTGTTTATTTGTGTATTTGTTTTGTTTAGTTATTGTTTGATCATTTTTTTTATTTCTTGTACTTATTTTCTGTTTATTTATTCAATGGTTTATTTGTTTGTTATTTCCTTTATTTGGTTATTGATGTATCTTTGTATTGGTAATCATTTTCCTATTTTTATTTTCTAAACATCCACCCCCCCCCCCCCATCCAGGGGGAACTAGGGGACATCCCCAAACATGCACGTACGTGAAGTTTATTGGCATATTACATTCATGATCTATTGCAGGTGCGTTGTGCATGTCCCGGGTGCATGTACAATACTCGATTCGCAAAAACACGTTTCATTGTTCAATATTTGTAATGTATTTTTTGGTGGGAAAAGTACCCGTCGTCTTGTTTTACTCTGAAAAGACCACTGCCCTGGACTGTCATCGGCTAACAATGCCATGGGAGACCATGACCCGATGCTCACATGATGTCATGATACATGACCGCGTGTAGCATGTGTAGTGATCAGTAGGAACGCCACGTGGCATTATTCGGTATTTTTTACAGGGTGACCACCGATATGAAGTCACAAAATTTTAATCCAAGCGCTCAGATTGCGGAGTGCGAGTAAGTACTCGAAGAACAAAGTAAATATCGAAAATGATATTAAATTTTCGGTCCAATTTATGTAACTTACCACGCATATAAGATACTAAACTTTGATTTCCAGTAGAAATGGTAGAAAATGTGCATTTCGTTTGAGAAAATTAAGCTAAACACGCCAAAATCCGGACCAAAATGGGCGAAAGGCAGAGTCACGAACGACAAAAAAGAACATATTTAGGCCCATGAAACGCCATCAACGCAAAAATGCCTGCTACAGCGTTAGATCGTGAGTACATTAGTTTGTCTGAAAAACTCGGGAATTATGGCCCTGTAAGCGGCCCATCGCATGTTGTTGTTTTCGACCTGAAAGGTGTTTGCATGCGTGACAATGACACACAAGCAGGACGAGTAGATACGAACCTCTTGCAGAAATTTGTTGACGCTAGAAGAAATACGAAGTATTTATTTGTTCTCTGGAAAACTGTCAGAAGTACAAAAATAGAGGTGTTAAGTTGTTAATACTTTTATTGGGACACTGCATCGTTTTACAGAAAGAAATGCCACTTCTAAAAGATAAGAAAAAAAGTAATGGTGACTGAATGAGGTTACGGCAGTTGATGGTAAAGTAGTGTAAACATTTGTGTAAGACTTGATGACAGAATCAATTAAGCCTAAAATCCATTCAATTCTATTCATGTGCATATTATTTCGTACAGATGTTACACGAAGGAATAACCTGGTGCTCAGGCACAGTGGCGAAACCTGCGTTGGAAAGAGAAAACCCCACACAAATTCCGCTTATCTCAAGCCCCACCCAAATGAGATCAGGAAAAATAATACATGCTAGTAATAAGAGTAAACTTGAATATTTTAATCTTTTCCGGAGCTGGCCTGTGCACAGAGTTGTTGAAAAGAAACGAACGCACCTATCCGGACTCGAACCCGTAAACTTCGTATTACTTGAATAGCGCGCTTGCTAACTGAGCTAACAAGGTGGTATGTATAAGAAGCGCAGATCAACTATATAGGTATAGAGAGTTGATCTATCTGTCAACAATCATTTTGACAACGTGTTTTCAAACTGAATTTTCTAACAAGTGCGGTCATTGCCATCGATAAATCCTATCAGAAGATGAAATATACCAATAATTTTATCTCATCATCTAAAAAGTAGTCATTCATTTTGATAATATGCACATTCGCAGGTAGTTGAAAATGTAAACATTGGAAAATTTTCAGCTTGGAATTCGACACATGATATGACTAAATTTGCCTATATCGACTCGTAGAAAGCCGATTTGAAATTTTGTAATTTGTAAACACAATATACATATTTTTAAAAGACTTATTCTGCAGTCGGTGGGAATAATTGGTTCTCTCCTGGTTAATATATCAATTAAAATTGCTAATGAAAAACGCGCGAAAAAATATCGTTCCTCGTACCCACGAGTGCTCATGCCGCTCACCAAGTTCGAACCCTTAAAAATTGACCTTTTAACGGCTATATGCGTCGTTGGCGTTCCTTCACTGTGATAGACTGCATACCATGGCTATGGACTTTTGTGCCAGTTGTTTGATCCAGAGCCTGAGCTCCGGAGCTCTTCGATAATCCTCGACGCTACAAATGACATGATGGGTAGTAATGGTTGTCGTCTTCATCCATTTTGTTTAGTTCGAAAAGACACTGAATGTTGTATATCGATCACAGGGATCCATGGCATGTACAATACCAGGCCATGTGGGCATGGTGGAATTTCAGCATCAGTTCAGGTAGGCAAGTACATCTTACGTGGGATTGGGAATTAATTGTTAGAATTTTTTTTTTAACTTGAATTATTAATTTATATTCGTTTTTGGATGTCTAAGGGTTGTCGCATGGAGGTGAACTGAAAAGTGTCGCATTTTTGTTTAAATATAGGTTTCGTATTGGTTTCGCAAGTCGCTTGTTATTTGATGATTTGGAAATCAATGTTTTCCCGCCCCCCAATGTCGACCATCTCCGGGCCACCACTCAATTTATTTACTACTCACGTCCACGCAGAGTCATTTGAGAAAGTAATGTGCCCTCTCAAAATGACCCGCGACGTCGCGCGCGTAATTTTAGGAATTATACCATGAATTTGGGATCGCGCTATTACGCAGGTTATTAATGTCTCGATATTATGACACCTTGTAATTAATTCATAAAAAATAGCAAGCTACATGAGGTGCCGTTTTCAAAGTGTCTGTACCGCGGTGAAATCAGCATGAATGAACATTATATCATGTACCAGACCTGCCCTGTATGTTTCGCATGGTTCAATTTTTAGATCCGGTTTTTAGATCCATTTTGCTATTCACGAACCTAGTTGACGTGGACGTGGTTCACAATTCCAAGAGTAGTCTTTTTGATTTAATTTAACAAATTGCAGGGATCTTTTCAAGTATATAAAAAAAAATTACACAGGGTGAGTAAAAAAAACTTGACCATGATTGTATCCGACATTTTTGAATTTTTAAATTACAGATATCTAACATATGTGGTATCATCTGAAAGCCCATTTCATTATCTTTAATTTACTGCAAAGATAATTACAATCGAATAAGTATAGGCCGAGCTACAGTCTTTTGAATCAAGTAGTCAGCTTTTACCCTATCCACGGATTCCCATTTGAATGCACGGCGGCCAACTACGCAAATGACTCCCAAAATGAATAAAGTTATGTCTATGTTTTTGTGAAATAAAGTGGCATCTTAAAGGTGTAAAAGCCGGTGATAATGGTAAGTTTTATTTGAAACACTTTTTTTTTGTTCTACAAATATAGACAATACTTTAAACCTCAAAAGGATGTCACCGATGCCTGTTCCTTCATATTGTATAATTCATTCAACTCCTCCAGAAACTGATACATTTATCAAGTTAATTTATTTTCAAATGATTAATGAGGACGTAGAACGTCGATGGTAAATTGCGACTGAATTTGTGGGGTTAAATAGCGTCACATTTATTCTGCAGTCAATAAATAGCCCGATTCTTTTGGACACGGATTTCCTTCGATGAACGCCGTTCATTTTAAAAGTGATCCTCATTGCTTGGACGGCATATATTAAGCTATATACCAATGGAAAACTTATTTTATCGCGATTTTATATGTAACTGTGTCATATTTATGCTACTCACGATTTGGTTACAAGAGCCAAATGAAAATCGTCTTTCAAGCAACACCACTTCAGCGAAAGTCAATATTATTGACTTGGGCGCTGTGCGGTGGTGACGTCACCGATTGTGCAATCGTCGATGAAAGTAAACAAAATCCCCATTCACTTGTATCGCTCGCTTCTGCGCTTTCGAAGACTTACCATTGCTTTCTCTAAAATTTTCTCAACTAAATCAGAATTATGAGCAATACAGATACAGATAACTATCTGTTGAAGTATCTGGTAAATTTGATGGCTCTACCCCACTCAGTCACCAGGGTAGGCGGTTCAGTCGGCATTTTATACATACTGAATTCCTTGCTTCACAGTATTGCTGCAATTTCTTATTGTAAACACATTTTCGCTAGTTAAAGTAATTACCGCCATGTTACGCTCGATGAGCCAAGACTTTACCGGAAACCCAATAGCAAAGCCAACAGTGATTCATTAAAAAAAGGTTCAATAACCATAATTGAGTGACTGTTTCCCGGTCTGAGAAAAGTAGATTAAGATATTCATCGTTACTCCCCCTGATAGCGCCTATACCTCATGCAATTCCATCGGTTAGCATAAGAGGGTGTAACGTAAATCAATGGAAGAGCCGTGTCTTTACGCACGCGGTAGTTTTTGACCACCACCCATGCTCCAGGGGCAGGTCTCCCTCACTAACCTCAAAGGGCAGCTATTTATTTTTCATGCTCCAGGAGCATGAGTGGTGGTCAAAATCTCACCCTTTCGTGTACACACAGCTGGCCTCTGAGCTCTGCTCGCTACTCACGATTCATCGTAAGCGATGAGAATTCAAGCGATTTCTTGCACACTTATGAAGCCGGGAATTATAATTACCAATCTACAGAGATCAAAGAACCTAGTCAACCAACATTTATCGCTATATTGGCGAAATGCAACACAGGAGAAGAGGAGCGATTTGGGATTCCTTTACATTGGAAGATGCATTGCGCAACAAGACTTGTACAATCGCCTACGTCACACGAATTTGCCAAGGTCAGAGAAGGAAAGCTTAAGCGTATTTTTGGTCGTAAAAAAGCAACGAAATATAGGGTTAGTTTTTGGTTTATAGCAGCTATATTATACGATTATTTTTTAGGAAAAGATATTTTTGGTATCCTGAAGTCATAAGCTTTCCATTGGTAATAGCGATATATATGCTATCGAGCAATGAGGATCACCTTTAATGTGAATCCGTGGACAGAGCGCAAAACAAAACTACTTGATTCAAACGACTGTAGCTCCGTCTATATCTAACCTTTTTATGGACCTTTTTATGCAAATAATCACCAAAAAGTGGACCTTTTGCCCCTTTTATGGAATTTGAAGGGGAGGGGGTGGGACCGCACGAATTATCTTGCCAACAGGGTAAATGTAAGTTGGGAATTATCCTATACACCTATGCTACCGGATTGTGGAGGATAAAGAACAAGAAAGAGAAGGATTTTTTTAAAACTCACTATCCTAAGTTGATGGTACTATGCAGGCGCGGATCCATGGAGGGGGCGGAGGGGGCGCGCGCTCCCCGGTAATTCTGCAAATTCTTGAAAAATCAGCCCATTTTGAGCTATTTTGGACCAGTTACAGCCTTTCAGCCCCTCGGTAATTTTGACATTTATCAAATCCTGGATCCGCCATTGCTATGTACTCTCTCACGAAATGCCGAACTTTTCAAAGATGCAATCTAACAATACTATAGGATTTCAATCGACACACAGGCTGTCCCAAAAAAATGTTAACACTCGGAACATAGACATTTTGATAAAAAGAAAAATATGCATGGGTCTCTGTTTGGTATCACTTTCAAGCCAATGAGATAAGCTTTAACTTGCTATTAATTTCATTCCGATCCGATACGTACAACAAAAAAATATGCTTCATCAAATATGAGAAGGCAAAATCAACTTGGTCCGATTTCTGCCTTAAAGGTCCCAGGAAATGAGATGATAAACCTACTACAAATCTTTACGGGGCATTCCATTCCAATAAACAGGGCCAGAAAAAAGAATACACTACCATTGACATCATTGGTGAAACTATTGATTTTCAGTCGGTGTCATGAATAGATTCACACCAGTCACCTGGAATTTTCTATTACTCTCTGAAAAATCAATAGTTTCACTAATGATGTCATCACCAACCCAAATATTGAATGCCTTCTCGCCCTCCTTGTAGACTTGACACAAACCACATTAATTCTATTTGCATTTCCTGGGACCTTTAAAAAGCACTTGAAATGCATGATGCAACATGGATACACTTTAGTTCATAGCACATTATCTTTCCATCTTAAGAGGAAAACAAATAGATCTTGCTGTTTTTTTATTAAAGAAAGACTTCAAGACTCCTGTCACCGCGTTTTGCCAAACGCTCTTACGCAACGGCTCTTTTTAAAGAGATATGATGGCTTCCGTTCTTGCCATGCTGGTCCGTTATTGGTCTGGCATGCTACTGTCGTCTTTATTTTCAATTCTGCCTGCTTCATTAGTCCTTGTAGGCCTATCATCAGAAGTTTCTCTTTCTTTTTTGTTTGTTTACGTGTTTTTGTTGTTTATTCTGTTTACAGAATCATAGGTTTTCTTGGGAATTCAATAAGGAAGTGTCTGATTGGTTTAATTTGGTTTGGTTTTAGCATTTGTGGATTTTTTCAGCAATTTGATAAGGCTAAATCTGCTAATGAAAGTGAAGTGACTGATTAATTTTTGAAAACACAAAGTATTGCTGATCATAAAGACAATATTCACACTTTATTGACAATAAAGTTCAAAACGAATTGTCAATATCTTCAGTAGGTTCAATAGCCAAGCAATAACTCAAGCAATAGCTCAATTTTGAGTATGTTACACAATCGTGTTTCCCACAATCTTACAAAATTTGCACTCTCCTTTTTGACGAAGCATATCTTTTGTTCTACATATCTCATTGAAATGAACTAAATGGCAAATAAAAGCTTATTTATTTGGCTAAATGAGCATACCAAACAAAGACCCATGCGCACTTCTTTTTTTACAAAACGCCTGTGTTCCGAGTGTTAACATTTTTTGGGACAGCCTGTAATAATCGCGAGCCGGAAATTGATCATGAGGTGTACCGAAATCGATTCCCTCAATGCAGTGGGCGATGAAAACTCAGGATTCAAACACATATGCCTTACGTAAATGGTATTTTAAAAATAACATTCCTAGTGAAACGCATTAAGTGTATATGATGCCTCGATCCTTTTGTTTCTTAGTCACGATGAACACAATTATATACCGTAATCCAGTTCGTGATTACACAAATTTGACTTAGCCGACCTCTTACAGGTATGGGAATTTCAATAATTCATATTTAGGCAAACAAATTAATAAAAAAAAAAATTGTATAAGAAGAAATCTGAAAAATGCAAATGCGAAATTCGCTTTCTTTTAAAAGAAAAATGCTAATGCGAAATGTGGGATTTTTTTTTTAAAATGTTTTATTGTATTTTTGACCCGGTGTAGAAGTAACCATTGTCCGGCGTACTCATAGTCCGGGAACAATGGTGAACAATAGGGCAATCGATTCGGTTGACTCTTTACGCAACATTAGTTTCAAGCTTTATTCCGTTATTGTCTATGGAGCCCCGGACTATGGCTCCCACCGGACTAGCTTGACACGTCATAGCCCGGGCGGTATACACGACCACAACCCAATATGGAGTGTCTAGTCAGAGCAACCTCGGACTACCACCGGACTATATCTGCTTTCACACCGGTAATGTGACGTGTGCAGATGAAACCTGAGTTCTCCTATCGTACAACTTTGTCAAGAGTTACTTAAATATGTTAGATACAACATATATGCGTAACTTTACACAATACATACTTCCCTTCATTGCAGCTGTATTCGTACACTTTACCACATAGTACATGGCTAGTCTTCGACTACGTTGACAAACAGACTGGGCCCCTAATGTCTTTTGCGAAGCGACTATTGATAGTAGAGAATAGAATGTTCATTCAATATACAATAGCTCAAAGAACAAGTTAATGGAAGCATAAATGACATATGCCTGTAAAATAAATGACTTTATTCGTCTCCCTGTGTATCCTTGGTGTAAAACTTGGATGAAAGAAATCAATCAGACCTATACGGAATAAAGCCCATAAACCCCATACAACTCTAAACAAGTCTATACTGATTATTTCATGCAGGAATCGCATGAAGAAATAACCGTATTCCTTACGTCCCTAGAGGAATATGACTACCAACCTGACCATCAGCGCAAAAAGGGAGGTAGCGTTATTTGTCTTGTTAGATCTAGGAGCAATTTCCCATTAAACACAAGACAGGAGTCGGCTCCGGGATTTTTGAAAAGTGCCATTTAGGGATTTAAGGAATATATACAACAACGCTTATAAAAAATACTTACTTGAAGTCGCCAGGACTGGCGTGATCTTAAGAAGACCAAGTAAAATGATCTTCAATGATTCCATTGTTGTGTTTTTTCACCATTTCCACAATCATTTGTAAATTCGTCTAGCATTGCTCAGCATATTGATTTGGTTTTGGTAGTAATGTCAAAATCAAAATGTAAAAGTGAGTCATAGCACATTTATTGTTTCGCAATTCTTATCATTATGTATTTCCCCCTTTTAAATAAAGGAATAATGTGCTTTTTTGACCTAACTTTTTATTTGTTAACTATAAGCATCAGTGATTTTATAAATGGATCTGAATAACAAAAGAGGTCATAACGTACGTAGATGCAAAGCTTCATGGGACGTAGAAGGGGATTCCCGATACCTAAAATCACGAACCTGTTATTTTAGTCAGTCTCATAACCCCTCCTCAAGGGGGAAATGTTGCCCACTTTTAAATTAAGGCGGGAGTCTATGTTTTTTTAACACCCACCTTTGTTGCAAATTTGTTTGACTTTACCAGTAGATTACTTATTATTTTTGATCTTGTTACAATGTACGGAACTGGTCTCTGATTGGCTAAACACGGGACAAATGTAACTACGGTAACCCTTGCATTTATCTTCCTACTGGGTAGAAGTGCAGAGTATGCGCAGAAATCCATGGACTGGATTTTTTTTATAATGGCTGCTGCAACCACTAGCTAATGAATCAGACAAATGTATGCCAGAATTCAAATTGAGGTCCAAAATGAAAAGTCCCTTGGATTTTTGATTCTGTGCCAAATTTCATTTGATGTCGAGCTTTCGTTTTTGAGTTACATTCGTTCCCATTTCAATAACTCCCGATTTTCATCATTTCAATCTTTGAGATTTGAAGCGAAACGTGTTAAAATATAACATTTGCGAAAAATTATTCATTTGCCACATTAAATATTTGTTCATTTATATTTAAACATTTATAATCACATATTTTTGAGTGCATTTTGGTGCAAATCGGGATGATCTAATGGGTTTGAATGGATTTTAAAATTTTTATTATCCCTTAGTTAAGAAATAAAAATATACAATACATACGAAGGTTGTCGACTTGCAAATTTCGAGTTGGTTTGATGCCATATTAGTTATTTATTTGTTGTAACAATCTATTTAACAAAATTAAATATGTGGTCATAAAATAAAAATAGTAATACATTACTTAAAATCACAACGGGTGACACTTTCTACATGTATACAATTTATAAGAAAAATGAAAATCGGACTACGAGACTTGCTTGTTAAATCCTGCTGGCAAAAAGTTTGACGGAATGTACTATTTTAATTTCAAACAAAAACGGAAATTAAAAACTAAAAGTTTACATATTTTATATTCTGGCTATAATCTTCAATAAGCTAGAAGACTCAAATTATTCAATTTCTATGTTCTATGAAAAACATAGAACTCCTTAAAGATGAATTAACGATTTTTTCCCGCTGAACACGATTTGAAAAAAAAAATGCCCAACTCCTACTACGGGAGGGGTGTTTTACTGAAACGGTTAGAAATGGTCCTATTTTAATGATTTGGGTGCCTAAATTTACTGTCGAGCCTGAGCACTTCAACTGAATAATTAATTACAAATCCCAAAATTGCCCAAAGGGTGTTTAGGGGAACCAACCCGAGAGAGGGCGTGATTACTGTGACAGTTTTTGACATTTTAAATGATCCATATTAAATGACAAATTCCATTGGATCTTTGTAACATCCAATGATATGTCATCGTACTTTTCCGGGAGTATCCCTCCTGCATCCTGGCGTTATGTTATTTTTATGAAAAATTATTAGAATGGTGCTATTCAAGGATACCTGGAATTTTCGGTATCCCTAATTTCTTGTATCTGTTGAGAATAAATCCTGAACATTAATTCATTTAATGAACCATGGTCAACATATCGTTAATATTCAAAATAAACGACAAAAATGCCCCTATTTAGCTAGTTTATTGAGAATGCCCTTGTAAAATAATTTCTAGGAAAGCATAACAGACCCCGTTTAAAATATCTTGATAATTCAATCAATTGTTCTTGAATTATTGGACTAAAGCGGTCACTGGCACATTTTCACACAAAATATGAAATTTTTTTTATTTGTTTCTCAAATATAGTCAGGCTTGGGAAGAAAACAGAGCTATATTTTACACCATAAAAATAACATACCCCAAAGATAGGACATTGATATGAGGATAAAAGACTCCAGGTAATTTGTAGGGCCAACTTTTAAAAAAGTTTTCCATAACTTTAATCACCAATTTGTATAGGTACATGAATATTTTTTGACTCGTACTCACTGATTATTAAAACCACAAAGGTTTAGACCGATCAAACAGTGTGCATCGCATGGGAAACAATGCATACGGCGTGCGTTTCTTGTGTTAAACGCCATTTTCCGTTCGCGTCGTCTGCTGAATTAAGGGTCGCCGGCGACGTTAATTACAAAAAATAGTTTCGTTTACCCCATCAGGCAGCTGATTTGGTCCCTTATCATTTCGTGTGAGGGCATTTTGTATATCAAAGCTTTACAACCATGCACAATTCGATTTTGAAAAATCTTAGGTCGCACTATTTTTTCAAATTGTGCCAGTGTCTCTTTAATTAGCATCAAGCATTCACGCATCACGCAATGAATTATCACGAGTCATTTGCTCTGACCCCCTGCCGTAGTAGTAATATGTATATGAATCAATAGTAACTGAAGAAATAAATAAAATAGTGGACACGATAATATTGGAAACACTAGTCCAAAAAAAAGTAGTAATGAAATATCGGTACCAGTTAATTAAATACACTGATATTTATCTATTTCTCCAGGTGTTGTCCTATAATTTAAATGGGCAAAAGTCATACCTAATTTACAAAAAGGACAGTTCAGAACCATTTCTTGTCTCAAATTATCAACCGTATCTGTTTTTGCTGTGCCGTTTCAAAAATACTCGAAAGACGAGTTTTAAACAGGGTTTTTTTAAATATACATCAATTAGATAAAATAATAAAATAACAGATTGGATTCAGAACAAACCATCTAATTGATGCTATTTTGATTTAATTGACCAAGTTAGTAATCTGTTTGAATATAATGAAAACAACAATAGCTTATTCCTCCGACTTGTCAAACGCCTTTGACCAAATTGATCATAATATTCTTGGTATAAACTAGAATTCTCGGATTAAGAGGCACTGTTTGAAATGGTTTGAAAGTTATCTGACAGTATACGCAATTGTTTGCGTTAACTCATATCAGTCAACTTATAAAGATATACTAGTGGATTCTCACAGGGGGCTCAATATTAGGTCCTCTTTTATTACATACTCACACCAACATATTCAAGATAAGTTTGATCTTATTAATTAAGACCTAGCAAAGTTACTAATTGGTTCAGCTATTAGCGTCAGTCAATGCTACTAAAAGACAAATTTCATGGTGTTGGGTAATTACCAAAAGACAATTGTATTAGTAAAAACAATTTTTGATAAAAACATCTTCTGGGATAACACCAAAACTAGACGAGTAAGTTAAACAATTTCTTGGAGTTGTGATAGATGATACATCTTACATGGAAAATCATATGTATATCAAAATATTTCTAGAGGTATTGGTATATTGAACAAACAAAACACTTTATGAATACTCCGGTCTCTCTATTTGTAGCATTATGTCAAACTTCCTATTCAATTTACGGTATTCTTGGCATGGGCACTTGATAAATATTAAATTACAAAAAAAAAAGCAATGCCAGGTGAACAGCAAGGTTCACGCTGGCATGCTTTATTTTCTTTTTACATGAAAACATGGTTGCAGCGCTGACCTCTCCAGTTGGTAGAAAACGTTTTAAACAACTTCGTTTTTGGGCTCGGAAATACGGTGTTCATTTTACCAATATTGCAGAAATGTTGCTAAAAGTCTACTTCATGCGCTCAGATGGGATAATTATAATTATAGATTATAATTTTTGGGTTTTAAAAACAAGGATTAAAAGTGAAAAAAAAAATCGTGTTTAAATAATGCTTGGTCTTGACAAATTCAGGAGCCCCACATCATTTTAAAGTGACCAAATCCATAAGGGACATCTATCTGTAAAAAGTCGGTTGCACGTGAAGTGTCTGGTTTTGAGAAAGCGAATCCCACGGTTAGTTCATAGATATCATGAATTCCCCTATACTTTAACATGCCGAAAAACATCACTGGGGATTTGCACTACAGACCTGTGTGGGGAATCAACAAAGAGCAAGGACGCGTGTCTTTTTGTTTTTGCAATCTATGCCTTCTTCTCTCGTACAACAATTTTCTACGGTTAACCCCCCCCCCCCCCCCCCCAAAAAACCCCCCCCCCTCAATTGTGTCGCACTGGCCCTCAGGACTGACTGATGCGCATATCTCAACAGTAATTACCAGAAGTCATTCAGCCCTCTTTTAAAATCCCATATTCTTAACACTTAGTGATCACGGGGGGTGCCTAGGTACCCTCCAATTTGTTTTCGGCGCTGGCCGCTTTACGCGTGGGATTTTTGCGCAAATTTTGTGTAATTGTCTGACTTTAAATGCGCTTCTCTTCATACCAAAAAATTAAAATCGGGCAGCGTTAATTATAACTAGTGAGGTCCCATGGACGCCCCCCCCCCTTGGGCACTAACGCAATAGCTGAGAATATTAAACAAATCAAAGAACCAAAGCAATTTTTTTTTGTGCTGATATATGTTCACACCTACATAAAGTAAACATTTTAATAGTCAACATTACAGATTTTACCTTTTTAAGCCTTATGTGCTAAAACAAACAAGTTCATTGTGGAGACGTTGCGAAACCGTTACTGTACAAAATCTATGGCGAAATGACGTGATTTTGCAACACCCGTTAAAATACAGGATTCCTAAAACTCCAAGTTTTGTTTAAATATATGAAAGAGCAAGACCTATGCAATAAAGTGTATATTTCGACCCCCGGTAGTGGAACCCTCGAGAAGGACTTTGGGGCACATGTTTTTTCGGACGTTCAGGTCCCTGTCGAACTCTCTGCCTATTTATCACTTAAAGTAAATTTACTCCATATGTGTTAGAGATGTCTGCTAGCTCCCGCGCTAATTACTTCGTAGCTGCATCACCCTTAGTTTTGTTTCCATATTAGTGCTGCACCACCAACCAGTTTAGGAGAGGTGTACCGGGCCAGAATAATAACATTTGTCATCATAGCTAAAATTGACCGTAGGGAATGTGGAGTTCATGAAAACAGGTGATGACACAATTAAAAGGGAAGTGGCAATTTGAAGACCGCAATTTTTTTTCAAAATGGATAAAAAAAGAAAAATTAAAAAAAAAAAAAAAAAAAAACATTTTTGTAAAAAATTTTTTTTCTGGTCACGGAGTTCAAAACTATTCCTAAACATAAAATGTGCATTGCCGAATTTTCGCAAATGACTGACATTTTTATTGACCACAAACATTACATTTCATATTATATAGCCTATAAGATGATTATGTGTCAAATTAAAAAATTTCGGGTCGAAGTTCACTAAAAACTATTTACAAAACTTCAATAATTTAAAATAATGGAATTTTCATACTGTGACCTATTTCCCCAAGTTAACATTAAGAAGGCAAATCCTTTATACCTCATGCTATAAGCACCTAGGATGACGATTTTGGTACCCGTGGATAGCTTTTCTAGGTCAATTATTTCAAAGCAATGTCCCAAAACGGTCAGAGGAGTCGTGAGTCATGTTTCTTCATGAACCACAAATGTGACACCCAAAATTGACACATTGACTACTCAATATGTATTCACCCAAAACATATCTGAAGTGGGCATGGCATTTGATTTTAGCCCTGTATTACTTTAATAGAACTACTATTTGTTTCAGGTAGGTCACACTCATAAAAATGGCCCTCCGAATTTCGACAATTAATGGTCATGGTCATCGTGCACAACCTATTGGTAGTCACCGTTTTTGGGGTTTTCGTTAATAGGGGCCATAAAGCCCCATGTTGGAGTTCTAAGGAGGAGTTACCGAAGATCCTGTGTTGGTATTAATTATCAAGCATCTGGTTAAATATTTTATCACTTTACCACATTAAGCCTGACATTGTAGTAAGTTAAAACTCTTGAGTACTTGTATTTAAAATATTGGGCTCTCTGAAAAAAAGTGATACATGCAATACAACATCACTTTTAATTCATCCTAGTTTTGAGAATAGTGTTTTAATTGAACCAGAAAACACTAATTTTGAACCAAAATCATCTTCTTAGGTAATATAATAAAGAGTATACGTTTTTATTTGACGAAACGTCGGCCATCTTGAAAAAGACGTGTATATTAAATTTCCAAGACTCAGACAATTCTGGCAATTGATAGTGTGAACTCTCTTGACCAGCAAACACTGTTAAACTTGGGCATGCATTTGTCACTTGCCGTTTAATTCTTGTAATTCCTTGGTTTATGGTCTTCCCGATTCCAAATTGCCAAGCGGCAACGCATACAGACTCTGCCGCAAGACTTGTTACTCTCACAAACTCTCGGGATATCTCCCCAATTCTCCGCGATCTACACTGGCTACCCATCAACTCTCGCTCATGTAAGGTCTCTCTTACTTACAAAGCTCCTACATTGCCTGCACCATCTATCTTCAAGAACTTATTCATGCAACAATGCCTACACGCTCTCTACGCTCTTTGTCGCATGTCGTCTCATACCCCCTCAACCCGCACTCATGTCTTGATTGTCATCGTGCATTTTCTCTGCTGCAGCTGAACTATGAAACAATCTTCCTTATTATATAAATCTCACAGACTGCGTGCCATTCCTAACGCTCTGTTAAAACGTACTTGCTTAACCTTAACCAGTTATTCCATCTCTTTATTCTGTTGCCATGTTCTTAGTTTATTTTTTGTTTGTTAACATGTTTGTGTTTGTTTTCCTTTTTACCGTGTATTTTTTGCAGCGCATTGAGACTTAAGTGTGTAATGCGCTATAAAAGCATGGTTGTTATATTTACTATTATTATAAGTCACCCATACTTAGTTCTATACTGTAAAATGGCGGCCAGTTGGAAACTTTGTTTAGGCAACTTGCATCACGTTCTATTTTTGTCATCACGATTTTCCATAGAACTACACAACCCATGATCAATTTTATCTATGAGGCAATGTTTTATTCCGCCCTGGAGAAAATCTAAGGCCCTTTTCACCATGATGCTGCAGCAGTTGTTATAGTGTAACATAAAAGTATACCTTCAGCAGAGCGCTGATGCTTTTTGCGTTCTATCATTAGTTTATTCTTTCGATTGGATGATAAGTAATGAAGTATAGGGTGTCATTGCACAACCGCTTCCGCATTTTTCTTCGGGGGTAGGGGGGGGGCCATCAGTATTGACGCTGTCCATGCTTATTAGACTCTGCATGTTCGAATTACTTTCAAGGGAGGATTCAGTTTTATTCTTCACTGAATGACCAGCAATAGGGCATCACTAGAGTTCTGCATTTGTGATAAACGTCGACTTTGATTTCACTACAGAGGAGCCATCTTTGACTCCGTCTGCAGTGTGCTCTTAAGACGCGGATTGGTTTATTGTTGTACTCTTTATGGTGCCCAGTATGGGGCTCCAATTCGTCTAGTGTTTCCGAAAGCCGACGAAGGGCAAGAAATAGTGGACGTCCTCTTGTCACGCTACGCCCCGGTTTCACGCCTATGGATAGTCTGTGCCTTGTACCTTTGTGATGGCCGCAATTGGTTGATTAAGCCCTGGGAGAGACTAAGGTATTTTTGTAGCTGCTTGGTGTATTTACCTGTATAGCTTCTAACTGTTAAATGGGCCTTATTTGCCGAGTAGCAGTGTTTAGTAAATTAATGCAATTCTTTGTATTAGTTTGCACTGTATATATCGCTCAGAAGTAGGGCGTAATGTGATATATGTGGATATGACTTTGTCTCCATCAGGTGCACCTTAAATTTCATGCTCGAAACTCCAAAATCGACAGAATCTTACATAGCCTGACAGGTTCCCCCTTTACAAGTTCTGGAAAAGTGAACATTGTGAAAATAAGAACGGATTGCACCGAGAGAGCAGAGGTGGGGAGGTAAGAGGGCGAAAGGAGGCAGACAAAAACACGTGATTAATAAATAAGAAGGAAGGAAAATGGAAGAAAAGAGGGAAATGTACTGATGAAGGGTAGTGCTCAGAGAGATAAGGTGGTGGGTGTGGGGAGAATGTGGTGGTGGAACTAGAGTTGGAAGGAGTTTAGAATAACCATAAAGATGAGGAAATGTGAAATCGGGGGTTTGAAAAAAGAATGAGGGAAGAGGCTGTAAAGAATGAAAGAAGAGGGGGTGGCGGTGTAGGGGCAATAATGGGGGGAACAACAGATACTGGCCAAATCAGTAACATGAAGAGAGTGTGGTGAGGCGGAATGTATGGAAGGAGAAGTGGGGAAGAAGTGAAGACGCAAGGAAGGTGTGGAAGGATGACAAGCAACAAGAGTATGAGAAGGCATGGAGTGGGAAAGGTACGAGAGTAAATAAGACAGCAAGCCGATATTATCAATCTGGGCGTTACAGGAGAGCGATGTGGAGGAGGTGCTGCAGGAGGGGTGGAAGCGGGGAAAAAGAAGGAGAGGTGAAGGTGGGGAGAGTAAAATCTAAAAGATTAGGGGAGGGATGGCTGAAAGGATAAGGGACCGGGGGAGAGAACGGTGAGGTAGGTGGTCGAGGAGAATAAATAACTGGAGACGGGACTAGGTGGGGAAAGGAATCTGGGGATCGGGGAGGAGGGGGGTAGGAAAGGGGAGCGTATAAGAGAGAGTTAGTGGAATGAAGGTGGGGGAGGGCAGTTCGTGGGAAGAAAGTAAGGGTGGGGAATAAGCGAGAGGGTAGAGTGAGGGTAGTGGTCGTGGGGGGAAGAAAAACGGACGATAGGAGGAGTGCTGAAGGGTTGAGGAGAGAGGGGGAGGAGGGAATTGAAATGAATAGGTAGGACAAAGCGGAGAGAATGAGAAGAAGAAGACGAAGGGTAGCATAAAATCGACGGCGACAAAGTAGAAGATAAAAGGGGGATGAAAGCGGGCAGGGCAAAGTGGAGAAAGGGACAGGGCCGAGAATATGAACTGGGTTAGGCGAAGAGAAGACGAAAAGGGGGTAGAGGGGTGGAAATAATGGAAGTGGTGGAGTAGGTAGGGAATGGTGAGGGACGTGAAAAAGGATAGAACAGTCAAGGTGATGGAAGGGAATTGGAGGCACTGGTAGATGAGGGAAGAATCAGAAAAGAGGGGGAGGTAGAGAGGAGAAGTAGTATGAAAGCGGCGAGTGGAAGGGGTGGGAGGGAGGGGTAGGGGAGGGGAGGTAGAGAGCGGGAGCAGAAGACTAATAATGGAGGGCGATGGGGTGAGGTAGAACGAATTCGGAACGAGCGAGCAAGTGCAAGGAAGGGGGAGAGGAGGAGGAAAAAAGAAGAAGAGAACGAGCATAGGTGTCGTTAAAAGAGGGGTGCGGCGAGAGACGGGAGGTTAGAAGAAAGGGAAGGAGGAATGAAAGATAGCCGAGGTGAAGAAGGAGGCGTGGGAATTTGAAGAGTGTTGCTAACAGTGGGAGGGCTGGGGGCATGAGAAAGGGGCGGGAGAAGGAGGGAAGGGAAAGGGGGGAGGTAGGTGACTCTGGCGGAGAGAGGGTTAGAGTGTGGGGTGGTGGGCACGGGAAAATGGGACCAGAAGGAGCCGAATGGGGGGGTAGAAGAGAGTAGAACGCGAAGAAGGAGAGGTGGGGGGTCAAGCACTTCATTGGGGCTGTAGTTGGTTTTGGTTAGTTGTTGGTTTGTTGGTTACTTGGTTGGTTATAGTTAAATGATCGTGAGCGTGATTGTTTTGCGGTTGGATTTTTCAGCATTCTATTTTAGTCCAATCTAAACTTGGTCCGCATTGGGGGTGGTGTGGGGGGGGGAGGAGGGGGGTTGGGGTGGTGTGGTGTTAGTTTTGGTTGGTTTGTTTTAGTTGGTTGGGTATTTTTGGTTTTGCTTTCCCTAGCTGGTTTTTTCTCCTGTTTTTATTTTTATATCTTTTACTTATTCTTTGTTCTTCTCTTTCTTTCTCTCACATCTCACGTAAATGTCCAGTGTCACATGCAGTTCGTCAATCTACAAATCTGGAAATTAGGAAATATAATCCATATAACTGAACAATAAGTAGGATTTTTTTTTTATTCCTTCAGTTCATTAAACGTTTTTGGGCGTGTCGACAATTATTCGTTCTGAGAGGGTACAATGCTTTACACCCTACTTCAATAGAATTCGAATGTGCCGATGCTGTGATCAATAAGAAGGCCATAATTATAAAATGGCCTTTTCTCACAAGAAAATAATGCAAGCAAATGCACTGAATAAAATTCCACAATCTTGAATAAACTGACATTCAACATAAGAAAAGAACATGATCCCAATAAGTAATTTACTTACTACACACTTGACTTTCTTAGTGCTGGAAGAGGGAATCTCCTATCAAATCCTCCACCATGTTTACCCCACATCAGTAATTTCATATTAAATATGTTGTTGGTTTTCCAGTATGATGTCCTATATCAACAACTGCTGCGTGCATTTTCCTTCAGTATTTTCGTCACTAAGGAATATAGTTCCAAAAACAATGTTTGACGTCTTTGTCCCACATATATCTAAGTACTGAAAGGTTTGGTCACTCATACACAAGACTGACATAGTTTACTGGCCCTCCTCCTTCCGAATTAGAGGTTCTACCCGGGCTCGATGTTCACCGGACACTTATTCCCCAAGGGAGGAAACGCATTCAAAACTAGTCGTCCGTGCTGTGGGCCTCTACATTTTGCTATTGCACGGAATAACTATCAGTTTGGGTGCTTTGTATACACACATAATGTCCCATTCGATACAACAATCCGCCAAAATCTCAGTTGTTGGATGTTGGGCGCTATTGGCTGGTTAATTTTTGTCCTACCCATGCCCACGCAACGAATGAAATGACGCGTCAGTTGTCTTGATTTAAAGAAACCGCCTCAATGAAACATCTTTTCACCTACGCACGCTGCAGTATGAGAAAAAAGTGTATCTGAGCACAATAATCCAGTACCTATTATTACCCCTGCCCACCTCTAACACATAATTTGTATCCACTACCGATTAGTGTATATGCCCAGCGGCCCCACAGTTGTGGAAGAAGCGTATGCAGCCATTGCTTTCATATGTTGGTACTCTATGTTTTGTTGTGGTCGGCAAAACCATTGCGAGCGGGATTTCTAAAGATTACGTACGTTTTGCCTCTCTATTATATAGAACCTCTTTGCTGTATCCCTTCTTGATTGTCCCAAACAAAGGAATCGATAGCGTTTCTCCGACGTGACATACTATTCATTGAATCTGGTATAGAAAGCCATATATTCGCTCCAAAAGGGTTCATGTAATTGGGTTTAAAGCATCTGATTCTGCTGAACAAAGTTGAGCATTTCATCTGTTAGACGCCTTTTTAGTTTTGATCTCACACATCCTCTCAGATGCAGGTATCTTATGAATCCATCACAAAATACTGATCATTGGACGCTGCCTTGTGCACTAAAAAGCAGATATTTATAATCAACAAAGCTGATCATTGGCCCTTGTTACTGTGGCATTTAACAATCATATATTTATAATCTCTCAACAAAATACTGATCATTGCTGAAATAGATTTAAAATAATCTTGGCAATGCTAGATACAGTGTATGATGTTGACTGCCACTTGCACGGCCGAAGGTCGTTTTTGGGTCATTTTAAGCCAAAAACACCAAAATCACATTTTTGGGCAAAAAATGATCGATTTTGAAGATATTGGTATTTGTGTACATCTCTATCATGCCCCATATAGTAAAGGTTTCTGAACAATATTGCTTCCCAGAAGCTCACAATAAGCTTCTAATGTTTGTAAAATATACAGTAATTATGTTATATTGGTGAAAATATACGTTTTCTCACATTCATGTTTCTAACACCTGAAACATAGTTAAACGTTTAGTAGCATTCAAAACGTCTGTGTTTTAAGCTCTAATTGAGCTGGAAAATACTGAGCTACAGTGGCATACATATTTAGGTATGAGTTTGAAACTCCAATATGAGCCCAAGTATTTTGGGTCCTTTAGTCAAAAAACATTTTTTGGTACAAAAAAATGATTTGTTGCGCGAGTGATATTTTTGACATCTAATATAACCTGGCCCATCTTGTAATAAGTTTCACAACTATTTTGTGTCCCAGAAGCTCACAAAAAACTTCTAAAGTTTCGAAATATACAGTAATTAGGCGCTATTGAGTGAATATATGTTTTTTCTGCAATTTGGTTTTCAAAAGCTAAATCAAGTAAACTTTAGCGACACATTCAAACATCCCCGTTTGCAATTGCTCGAATTTATCTGAAAATACTTATACAAAACTATCATTGGCATTCACATTAGGTTTTAATGTTGACATGTCCAATGGGCCAATTTAGTCAAAACATGCGTTTCGTGGGCAACAATAGGATTTTTGAGATATGGAATGTAGGTAAGTAATGATTTTACTATTTCCTACGTCAGCAGGTTAAAAAGGCCCCATGTCCCTGGGGAAGGTGGTCAATCGCAATCAGTCTATGAAAATATAAAGATACATTGAGAATGTCTCTTTAAATGTCAGTCAATTCTCCAAATTCCTCCAAATTTTTTATAATTTCTCAAGAATTATCAAACCCTATGTAATTTTAAGAATCCTGTGCCATTTTTTCAAATTCTTACGCGATTGGATGTAACTTTGTTTGTGTTGATTATTGAAACTGTGTGCATTTTAACATATAGTGTGCGATGTAACACATCTTCTGGCGATTTAATAGAACCCTTGTGTGATTTAATTAAAAGAATCTTGTGCGATTTTACATAATTCTGTGCAATTTAAGAAATTCAATTGGCCGGTTTACCAATTATTAATTGCAGTGTGATTGAATTGTTGTGATTTAGCAGAATCGTGTGTGATTTTCTAGATAATGTTTGATTTTTTACGTTATCTTCTAAAATCTTGTTCGATTTTACAACATTTTTTAGCTTTTGTACCATCAGAAGGTCACAACATACCTACCTTTAATATTCATAACTGAATGGTTAACTACTCGAACCAAATCTGTGGAAGTAATAAAGTGTTAGTTCCCTTACTTGTCAGTTTGTTATGTTGTTTCTTGGCAGTACTGTTACTTTTGGCATGAAATTTCACAGGACTTATTTGTGTCCATATTCTATGCCAGTTTGGCCTGCAAAATTCTTTTGCTTCAAAATGTTCAAAAAAAGTCCAAAAATTTTAAAAAGTGCAATCATTAATTCAAGTATCTAAGCATGTGGAGACCTGGATGAGACCAATTGTTAACCTAATAAACCCGGGCCCAAAACAGGATTTTTTAGGGGGCGATTTTCTTCCAAGGGACTTCCCCCACAGTTACCTCCCTCAAAGGGGGGGGGGGTTGCAAAAAAAAGCGACTTTTTTTACCAAAATTTTGAACCCTTTGGGGGCAAACAAACCCCAAATATTATTTTTTTGGAAAAAAAAAAACTAATGTTCTCGCTCCGGCTCCATTGTTTTTTTTCCTTTTTGACTCGTTAAGGGTTGCCTTTTTTCATATTGTCTTTTTCATATTTTCGTATTTGTTTTGTCATATTGTCTTTTCAAAGATGAATTTTGTTTGGATAATTACATCATCATCATGTTTGGGCATGCTTGCAAATCACCTTTTACTAAGTTAGAAGCTGCTCATTCACTAATGATACTGAGAAAAGGAGCATCATTTTCATGCAAAGATTCCTCCAGAGCAAAGGTTATGTAAATCTTGCTCTTTAAATGAGGTCGAAGATGAATTTCATTTAATGCTGAAATGCACCTTTATGAAGATTTTCATTCTAAATTAAAAAATGATATTGTAATTTTTTGAGATTTATGGCATTGGTGTTATGTCCGAAAATGGGCATTTTCTTTTTCTGAAATCCAGTAAAAAAACCTGCCATATGATATATAATCATACACTCCCTGATATAATGCTATAGGAAACGGGCAGCTCCTGTTCTCTCGGGGTTCAAAATTTACAGCATCTTCATCCATCAATCATCAAAATGATTTTATAAGAACACACCAAATGCTCAAGTCCACCAACCTATATTATTTGCAACCAAAATTGCAAAAGGTATAATTAATTGCAAAAAATATAATTGACATAGTTGGGACCAATTACTGTGCATGGAAGCTAATCTATCAATCAATATTAGCAAAAAGTATGACTATTTTGTTCATGGATGATCTATTTGGGACCATGGTCATTATTCCCCTCCCCCTTCCTTTTTCTTTCTCGGGTGCGACCCCCTGTCTGTCCTCTTTGCCATCTCCATTTTTTTCATGTGTCCTCAGAAATGTTTCTCTTTTTTTATTTTTTCCACTTTTACATTTAAGTGAATGACTTTTACCATGTTTCTCTTATCCCTGCCTGAATAAAACTAGGTCCCACTATCCTACAACTAGTTAAATTTTGAGGTACATCTGAGAAATTAAAGCTAATTAATTGAATGCAATTTGTTAAAATTAATAAGTATTTCAATTGTGATTGACATATTAACCATTTCATATATTGCTGCTAATTATTGTAGCACTTTACAAGAATATGGAAAAATGAAATGACCATGCAGGACAGGGCCATAGCAAGGATGCAAAGTATGCGGTAGCCAACCAAATCACAGACAGCCAATACATAGAAATGCATCAAAATTGGGCTCATTTTAAACACATTTCATTTATTTTGACTTACTAAGAAAATGTGCATATATTTAGACAAAAAATGCCTCAGATATAGAAAGCTTGTACACGATACATACGTAACTTGAAAAGGGCATGCAAAAACACTGAAATGTGGAAAAAGGGTATACTTTCACACTTGAACCGGGACTTGAACTTACATGATTAGGGTCCGATTTGTGAACCTTGATTTTGTATCGTATTCGGTCATTATCTATGTGCAAGTAGTATGCCTTCAGTACAGCCTACGCAGAAACACATTTCATAGAAAGCAATGTACCAAGAACCATATGTATGCATTTGTCAAATATTGCCAATA
This sequence comes from Ophioderma brevispina, assembly GCA_023653785.1. Classification (NCBI taxonomy): domain Eukaryota; kingdom Metazoa; phylum Echinodermata; class Ophiuroidea; order Amphilepidida; family Ophiodermatidae; genus Ophioderma; species Ophioderma brevispina. The sequence goes on along the minus strand of JAMKCH010007683.1, from coordinate 161,305 downwards.
CTTGTTAAGGGTAGAATTTTACACTTGCCTAATATGGACATTTTGAAAAGGTAACTTAAGTTTTACTTTCAAGTAGCTTTCATAAACATAATTTTAAGAAGAACACACATTTCCAGTCTATATCACCTATACTTACTTTGTATTTTGTACTCTTAAAAAGCTTATTTTGAAGTTCTAAGGCATGATATAGTTTTAAATTTTACTAACATAGATAAGGCATGTTACATAGATGGCAAAAACACCATTATCTCTAAAATACGTTTTCATATTATTGACCAAAATTGATGTTTTTGACTAAAATGGTCCAAAATACCTTCAGTCCAACTTGACATGTGTAAATCAGACCTAAACTGAATGGTATTGCAAGTATTTATAGCTAAATTTAGAACATAAAACATGAATGTTTTGAATGCTTAGCTAAAGTGTAGCTCTTATGCACATTTTCACTCAATATTTCCTATACGTACTATATATTTTGGCAACTTTAGAAGCTTATTGTGAGCTTCTGGGACCCAATATAGTTCTGAAACCTTACATAGATGGGGAATGTTATATAGATGTCAAAAATACCAATATCTCAACAATCATTTTTACCCCAAAATGTAGGTTTTTGACTAAAATGATCCAAAATCACCTTTGGCCCATATGACATTTCCACATCATACCACAAGTTAGTGCCAATGGTAGCTCAATTATTGTCAGCTCATTTAGAACATAAAACACAGACGTTTGAATGCTAAGCTAAAGTTTAACTATTTTTCAGGTTTAGAAACATGCAATTTTAGAAAAAAATGTCTTTTCAGCCAAAATAGCCTATAACTTTACTGTATATCTTGGCAAACGTTAGAGCTTATTAGTGAGCTTTTGGGACACCCTATCGTTCTGAAACATTCTTACATAGATGGTGCATGTTATATAGATGTAAAATAACACAATATCTCAAAATTTTTCATTTTTTACCCCAAAATGTATGTTTTGACTCAATGACCAAAATCACCTTTGGCTCATATTGGCAGTACCAATCCGTACTATCCGAATGCCAATGGTATATTAAGACTTTTCATCTCATTTCAGACATAAAACACAGACGTTTTGATGCTAAGCTGAAGTTTAACTAATTTCAGGTGTTTAGAAACCATGACTTTGAGAAAAACGTATATTTTCACCCAATTTCGCTATACTTACTGTATATGTTGTAAACTTTAGAAGCTTATTGTGGCTTTCTGGGACACATATAGTTATGAAACCTACTTACATAGATGGGGCATGTATATAGATGTCAAGAATACCAATATACTCAAAAGCATTTTTTTCCCAAAAATGTATGTTTTGTTTGGCTAAACTGACCCAAAAACACCTTTCGCCCCATTGGCAATTCCCCCCCCCCCCCCTCACATCATGCTAATCTGAAGTAGACGAATAAGCTTTCCATTAAAGCAATATTAGCACAGTTTTTTTGAAGGGCGCCCCAATTGTTCAAAAATGGGAGATTTTTACACGGTTGCACATGTGGTAACGGGCTAAGTAACTATACCTGTGAATGGTTAACTCGAAAATAGTCTATGTCCTCACAAACGAGACTTTTGTACTAGAATAATTATATCGGGGATCCCGCTAATAATTCACGGCTGCTGGAAACGGCCTTCATGTGGGAAATAGCGGAAATAGCGCCATGTACGTGTCTACGCTCATCCTTAGTTGTTTTAATAGTTCGGGCAAGTTCAGTTAGAGGTTATGTTTTCTCGAGATGGCACTATTTCACCCTGGACGGACATAAACGTAGCATTTCCAGCTCGGCCGTTAAGTCCCAATCTGGGATCCCCTTCTAATTACAAAATCGCTTAATTTTGTGATAAATACCATTTTTAGGCATTCTCCGTTCGCAAGGTATAGTTTTCCTAACAATTACAACGTAACCTGTGCAAAATATCAATTTTGAAAATTGGCGATCTTCAAAAAATGTGCCATCTTTGCTTTAATGTATGATGTAGGTGTATGTAGGTGGGAACTATTAAATCGACTAAATTGTTGATGCCTGCTACTCGCCTATTTGCACCGGTCCCGATCCCTGATCTAAGTTTTAATTCAGAACTAATATGCACTTTTGCATGGATCACTGTCGTTCATTGCTATTATGCTAATTTTCAGTTTCCTTATAATCTTTGTATCTCTACTTTGCATTTTGTTTTCTACTGAACCACTTTTGATCTGGCGTTGCCCAGTTTGTTGATTTGCGTTAAATTGATACAAGAAGAGTCTGTCCAAGGTTTTTCCCCGATGTTTCGGTTCTTTAATTGTTTCCACGTTTTACGAACAAATGATATCAAATTATAGAGTAAGGCAAATCCCAAATGTGATGTCGCTGCACAGAAGAAATGAGAGGTAAAATACATGGATGTGATATTGTTTCATTTTGCATTCACAGTTTAAAGTGCATTTTTGATCCTAGTACCTTATTTTGGTTCTAAAATAATAAGAATTTCTTTTCTGATATTAAAAGTAACATTTTAATTTCTGTGGTATTTTGTAATTACTTTACCATACCCCGTTATTTGCTGGAATCCAATGAATCATGATGTACGTCTGTTGGTCACTGTTATTCATGGCAAAAATTGAGATGACATTTCATTCATTTTCTATGAGAATTTGCACATACTGGCACCTTGGTCCTAATGATGATGGTTCCTTTAATGAAAGATCAATGGACGTTCTCAACACGGAATTCGAAAGAAGAAATGGGACCAAGTTTGCCAGGGGGCACGCACTTGAGTATACTGGGTGCTACTTTACATTTAAATAACTTTATGGCTCGTACTCGTTTTAAAACTGGTGTCTGTTTTGCGTTGCCCAACCGTTTTTTGGTAATTTCCGTTATTTTTGTGAACATTAATAGCTGTTTGCAATACAGTTGTCAATTTGCAGAAAATCCTGTTTTCTACGAACATTTTTATACCTTTGTTGATGTGTGTGGTTTTTTTACATACGTGTATGTTGTATCATTGTCGACCTGGAACGTGATAGTTATTCCACTATTAAAGTAAAGAAAGTGTTTTTAGGAAGTAATTGATCAATGTTTATATTAAGACGTATTTGAAGTCGACTGTTTTTTGGTATATATTCAGGTAATTTGTTGTCCTATACTGCGGCTTAATCATTGATTTTTAATAAAATATGAAGAGCTTGGAGTCCATGTGTATCACAATTGAGATTTTATATAACTTTATTATACTTGAAAAATAAAACGTTTTATGCCTTTTGCATTTTGGTCTCCTTCAGTTACTTAATATTCAGATTGTAAGGTTTCTGCCATTTTAGCCTTTTTTTCACAAACAAAATAGAATAAAAGTGCATAAAATTATGGAAATGTATTTAGCTCCTTTGGTTTGATATACACTGTTACTTTACGTGTGTTAAAAGAAAAGAATGGAGTTACTGCTTGCATTCAGCAAAGACGTATTTTACCAAGAGGACACGTATCAATTATATTGCCATTACAATTAAGGAAACCGCCTGCTAATTTCTACGATAAGCTTATAGTTTATTAAAGATGCCGTTCAGCAATCACTCAGAAACCTTTTGAAAACTGGTATAAATCTGGGGAAAAGCGCGGTAAATACACCCCTGCAAGACTCCTTGAAACAATTTTAGATTGTTATACTGCCATTCGCTTCAATGGGTCAGGGTGACCGTAGTCTCATAACCAAAATTAAAGGAGAATGACCACCAGAACTGAATATTAGAATACCTTTACTTGCCGAAAGGTGGTGGCCACCACCGGACTTCAGAACTGCAACAATCGACGGAGGAAACGTACAGCATAGACGCGATTTGTGTATATGCTATGAAGTGATTGTAGTAGTGAGGTTGAACAAAAGAATCCCGTTTAACCATCACCAATTTTCTTTGCATGAAGTCAATATTTTCAATGTAGCAGTAAAAGGCAATCAGAGGATAAATAGAAATCATGTCTAAATTTTGCCAATATCATTTCGTAATAAAACCCCACGGCTGTAGGTCTGTGAGACCCGTTTTTAAGTTCCTATTAGTACAAATGCCGTTTGGAAAAAATTTCTAACTCGTCGTTCCGTTTTCTTACTTCATATCTTGTTCATGAAATGGTGTACATATACTTTTGAGGGTGAATACATGTTGTATTTGTATTACGAATAGTTAAGCGATTGTTAACGTACTCCACCAAGTGATTTTATCGTCAAAACACGCGTCACAACAAAGGGAAGTTCTGTTTCTGTTAATATACTCACGATGTGTGTCGAGTGTATATGGGCGTTTGATGCCTTTTTGCTGTTTTGTTTGTTTTTTGGGGTTGTTATTTTTAAAACTTGTGACACACTACCGTGTGTCTTAATCCGTCAGTATGCAGAGGACTAACACTTCAGATTCCTTTGTCATGGATGCAAGAGCCATTGTTTATTATGCCATGCACCTGAAGAGATTCCAGGTGCTATAACACCACCCCGCTTTGATTATTAAACTATTTTTCATGATAGGAACACAAATTTCATGTCCTCTTTCACGAATAAATCAAGTGAGGGTCTATGTGTGTTTCAATTAGTTGACCCTATATTTGTCATTTTATTCGAAAGGGAATACGAAGGTGGAACAAACTCATGGGGGACCTGGGGTAAAGTTGGTTGGTAGACGGTTCATATAGAAGTCCTATTGATGCAAATGAGGTATTACAATTGATCCGTCATGCACTGTAGACGTTGGTGCAGTTGTGCTTGACGGAATGCAAAGGCAATACCTCATTTGAATCAATGGGACGTCTATATGAAACGTCTAACCAGTTGTTTGGCAAAGTGTGACCTAACTCTTGTGCAGAACCAAACCCATAATTTGCCGCGTAATCCCATTTCTATTCAATTTACCGCAGAAATCGAAAATCATGTGAAATGCCGGTGTTGCAGGAGATATATATCCGGGCTCACAGTCCGGGAACAACAATGGTGAACAATAGGCAATCGCATTCAGTTTGGCTCTTCACGCAACATTAGTTTCACGATTTTTCCGTTTCGTTATGGAGCCCGGACTATGAAAAGTGCCGGACTATGATTACTTCACACCGGTAAACCGGTGCGAAACAAACTTAAATTCATAGAAAAAGGTCCTGCATAACATGATTAAACACTTAAGTGACCAAGGTTTCACTCCCGTTGGTGCCCAAGGGGGGGATTCCATGGGACCCCCCCTAAGGAAACCACGTCCGAGGAATTTTTGCACGAAATTATACCCACATGTGAAGGATCATACGACAAACCCCAAATCAGCAATAAAAAAATGAGATTTGGTTATTGTGGGGTGCAAATAGGGTAAAACATTTTTCAAAACACGCGAAAATTGGGCAAAGAAGACGGAAAATTCACATGAGCCTTGCGCTTACATCAAAAATTTGAAAACTTATTTTATGTTGATATCTATTCTAGAAGAACCCAAAATTACTTATTTAACACAAAACCAGCAGTTTTAGGGGAATCCTGAATTTTTTACAGGTGTTGCACAATACACGTCATTTTCCCCATGAGTTTGTACAGTACGTTTGGCAAGTACATGATGGAAATTGTTTGTTTTCAGAACATAAAGGGTTTATTATTTTAATGTTACTAATAATGTTACTTACATGTATGTGTGAACTTATATCAGCAAAAAAAATTGCTTGGGTTTCGGTTTCTTATTCTTACTTTAAAATATTCTCTATACTTCGTTAGTGCCCAAGGGGGGGGGGGTTCCATGGGACCCCACTAATTAAACTCTAACGGCTTGGCCGATTTTATTTTTTGTTGTATGAAAAGAAGCGCATTTTTAAAGGCAGAACAATGACAAAAAATTTCGCCGCAAAAAAAATCCAAACGCGTAAAGCGGCCCGCAGCGAAAACAAATTTTGGGGGAAAAAAATAAAAAATTCCCCCCCCCCCTTGGTCACTTAAGGGTAAGATATGGGTCTTGATTCTGCACCAAGGTATTAGGTCACCAGCTTGCCAGAATATGTGTTCATGATTTTTTGTTAATATTCGTTTTCTTTTCAATAATGATTAAATATACGGTCGAATTTATTGAAATAACAGAAGAAGAAGCTGAGTTTTTTTTTTTGTTATTCGTGAGCGAGGCTATAGATGGTGACAGTGACGGTGTGAAATGGTGGATCTTCAAAGTTACATTCATGCTATCAAAACAAAAGTGGGTCGGAGGACTTTAAATTCAGGTCACGGTCCTTCTCTCCTACTTCGAGTGGAGCTACTTTTTTTATAAGTCTGTTAAGATTAATCATTTACTGTATTTGGAAGGTTGCTCTACTAAGATCTAGATTTTTGCTCGGCAATATAATAATCCCAACCAATTTTGGTTGATGTTCTCTCGCATGGTGGTAGTTTGTTGATTTCATCAACCGTGTAATGAAATTTAACGTTCTCACAAAGTTGATTTGTTTAATGATGATATCAATTGGTGGAAATGTATCTTCTATATCACTGGGCTAATGGTGTAAATTAATGTGTGTGACCTTTTACGGGAGATGGATGGTAATTTCTCTCACTTGATAGTTTGTCAATAAGAAGTTTAATATTCGTTCTAATTTTATGATAGGCAGGTTGGTTGTGAGAGCTGTTAAGAAAGCTTTGGTCAGTATCTATCTACAAACGGAGTTGGGTTTGGCTTTACACCTTTAAGCCTTTAATTTTGATATTCTTCTCAAGGATAAGAAAGGTTCCACGGGGATTATAACTTTATCCTATCTACTAAAAAGGTTGCTAACAAGTCTAATGAAAAGTGGGAACAAACTGGATCTTCATTAGGGGGGGGGGGGGGGGGGGTGGGGGGGGGGGGGGGGGTGAACGCGCGAACATATGTCTATTATTAATATTACTCCCTTTATCTGTACTTATTGACACTAATTAAGATGGTTCCATTTTAGAATAATTTCATGAATCCGGTAGTCTGTCTTTGTTAAATTGGCAGAATAGATAACCAATCTTTGTACATGCTGTAATAAGGAAGATGAAGACTATGAATTCATTTTATTTTTGTACTGTAATATTAAAATGTCTTTTTGGTAAAAATATCAAAATGTTTAATGATACTATTAATATGGATATAATAATAGATAATTAATTATGGTTTGTTTTGGTACCAGAAAACGCCAAAGTCAAAATAGTGAATCCTTTTTCTCCTTTCTCCGTTTTCATATATATAAAATGAAAAATGATGGGGAAACCATCCCTTCTTTTCTACTGGTTCAAAAGGAAGATTAGAGATACCATTCTTTTGGAAAAGTTATTTATACACAGAATGAGAACCTCCATCTTTTTTATAAGATGGGATACCTTTCAGGGTTTTGTATTGGCCGATTTTTTTTTCGCAGTACAAATACACAGCATGTATTAAATCGATTAGATACGCCATATGAAGGTGCGGTGGGCCCCCCAATGGGTTTGGAAGGGTGTGTGGTAGGTGTCTGTTTTTGGATGTTTGTACTCATTGTTGAAAACCCCTGCCAGGGCCGTTCACCCGCAGTATTGCTTAACTTTCAACCAGGAAAAGCCCAGTAGGCCTTGACAACATTTCTACTGAGGCAAATAAAAAAACTGGCCCCGTAGCAAAGGAAGGCTTCCTTGAGCTCTACAATTGTCTGCCTTATTTCCCACAGTTCCCCAAAGATTCTGAGAAAGACATGTTTATGGCACTCCCTAAAGCATGGAAAGATCCATCCAATCCCAAGAGCTAGACCTATATCACTCCTTAGCCATACCTACAAGCTCTTTGAACGCCTCCTGCTCAATCGTACGCACCTGTGATAGACGAACACCTCCATACCAGAACAAGTAGGTTTTCGGCCAGGCAATCAACAACAAGCCAAGTACTCAACCTAACGCAACAAATTAGGATGGCTTTTTCGAGAAGGTCAAGGTAACCATGAGCTGTGTTCGTCGACCTCCATCATCATAACGACACGGTGTAAAAATCACAGAATGCCTACGCCAGAAGATCCTGGAAATTAACCAAGGACATCCGCTTTTCTGACTGAGCTTATCTCGTGGAGCTCATACATGAATTTTATTTGTCGCTATGAGCGAAGAATCCGATGGCGGTGGCTCAAGAATGGTCACCCCAAGGGAGGTGTGCTTACCTCTCTGTTCAACATATATACCAACTTCCAACCTAGGAGTGCAGGAACCTGTCGTTTTATTTATGCAGACGATCTCAGAATTAATCACTCCTTATATGAGGAAAACCACCTTACGTGCAAATCCATCCAATACACATGTGTGTGCTTTCCATCTACGCAACCGTGACGCCAAACGTAAGCTTAAAGTTACCTGGTCCTGGAACGTCCCTGGAGCACTGTGATAACCCTGTCTAACCTAGGAGTCACCTTGTACCGCACTCTCTCTTATAAAGACCCCCATTGAGAAACAACGAAGTAAATCTGTTCACTCAATAAATCTTGAACAAACTCACTTGCACCAGATGGGGGGCTCGCCCACTTACCCTAAATCGACGGCACTTGCCCCTGTGCTTACTCATGTGCATATTATCCTGCCCCTGTATGGGAAAGATCACATGACCAAGAGCTTGATCCAGCGTTAACTGCCTCCTGCCGCTTATCACAGGATGCCTCCGTCCAACACCAAACGGAAAACTTATACGTTCTAGCAGGAATTGCTCCACCAGACCAGACATCCGTCGTAGCGAGGCGGCATGCAGGAGCGCACTGCCAAGTATCCAATTGAAATCACCCTATGTCTGGACAGATCCTGTGCCAACCGCCCTTAATCTAAGAAGTTTCTTAAGCAAGTCCAACCTCTTGAAACAGTCCCCTCTAAGGAGGTCAGAGAGTCGCCTTTTGGAAAGACAACTTGCCATCACCCAAGTAATCTATCCGGTATGAACCTGGTAGCATCTTCCCACCTGGAGCTGACTCCCATGGGCTGAATGGCGATGCTCAATAGATTTGTGAACCAGAACTGGCCGATCTAATGTTTACCTTGCAGAATTGGGCACCTGGAAGCAGACAGGATCTACCTGTGGTTTGTTGAACAGCACCTACAGACAATGGAACACCTCTTGGTCGCCCACTGCTGGAGCAACCATCAACAACCGGAAAACTTTGCCGATTTCAGTGAAGCAGCCAGACTTGTACCCATCTCTGGCTGATCAATTTGAGACACCACAGTGGTTTTGGACACGATAAGAGAAACGAAGACTGCGCTTTAATATGTTGTTTGTGTGTTTTTTTTGGTACAACTGGGTGGCACTACCTTGCTCTCCCAAGTGTGCGGGATCTCAGGAGCGGGTATTTGTTGGGTAGATTGTTGGTGTTTTTTTGTGTCACCCGCCTTAAGGCGGAGGACCATATGGGATCACTTCGTCCACTGCTGTGGTGTCTGGGTTCCTGATTTGTTGTGTGCAGAAGGGTGGGTGTTTGTTTGAGGTGTCCATATGCTTCGAAGGATTTGCACCGGGCTTGGGTCGTGGGTGCCGATATGCCATCCCCCATTTGGGATTGTTCAAGGGTCACTTAGCAAGGTCAAATGTCACTTAAGATGAGTTCAAAGGTCACTTGCCAACGTCAACGGGCATATGCCAAGTCAAAGGTCATATGCCAGATCACGGTCACTTCCAGGTCTAAGGTCGAATACCAAGGTAAAATGTTGTTTATAAGGTTCAAATGTCACAAGGTCAAAGGTCAGATACCAAGGTCAAATGTTCATACAAGATTAACAGGTCACTATCAAGGGTTCAAGGTCACTTGCCTTGGGTCAAGGGTCACTTAACAAAGGTCAGAGGCCCACTTAACCAAGGTCAAAGGTCCTACCAATGTCAAAGGCCACTTGACCAACGGTCAAGATCGGTGAGGTAGAGTTTGGGATGGCTGGGGATGGTGAAATTGACCTCTCTGAAGAGTTTGAGTTCGTTTGGAACGACCTTGGTTTTGGAGTTTGTCATGTGGACCCTCATTTGCTTATGAGGTCATTGGTTTATATCAAGGTCGAGGTCGGGTGAGCCTTTCATCACAAATCGGCGACGGCAGGCGATCACACGAGTGGTCCGCGGACAGATGTATTTATTGTAAAAAAAATTTCTCTTTTGCTCTTCACATTTGGAGAGTTTTAATGTTGGCTCTGGGGTTGACTGCCACTATATTGCACTCTTTTCCAGCGTATAATGGAATACCTAGAAAGTAATACATTCTGAGCGCATCGAACCTTCAATTCTGATGTTTGTCTGGATCTTTTAATGTAAAATTGTTCTATTATATGATAGAAATAATTTGAATAATGTTTTTCCTCTGTGGAAAAACATGGGGACAAAGACGTGACGTCAACCAGGCCACCCTCGCTAACAAGCACTGGCCGGCAGTATGGCGTGAGCATCTGCAGGCTTGAGCTTTTACAAATTCGCGCTCAAATCCAGGCGTGATAAGGCTATTGAATGCTGTACTGTATGGGCTATTTCCGCCCCTCTAACATGCCATGTGCCAACTTGGTGTTTTGTAAAACATTGATGGTCAACACCCTCTATAGCTCAATCTAAATCGGAGATGAAAGGCTTCAACGTCATGGACATAACAATGGCTCCTGCAGTTCCAGCGAATCTGAAGCCGTTGTCCTATGCATAACGGTGTTATAACAAACACCTGGAATCTCTTCAGTCAGTGCTGCATGGATAATTAAATAATGGCCTCTGCGTTCCAGAGAAAAATAAATCTGACTGTTTTGGTCCCCTGCATACCGAGTGCAGTTACTATCAATAGCGCCATTATTTGCGAGTCAATAGAACGTAGTGTAGTGTAGGTTCGTTGGTCACTGATATTTAGGGAAAAAAGGAGATGCCATTTATTAATTTTCAATAAAATATGGCCCCTACATACTTCGAACATGCGTAACGATTTGTATAATTTTAGAGAATTTATCGTCTTCCTTTTTAAATCGCTATGAACTCTGCCCTCTAGCCTATTTTACTTGCAAAGAGAATTTCCCTCCTCGTGCATCGTCTCCGGGGCAGCATAACCAACCCTGGATAAGATTTCCACCCTGTTCTCTAAGCCTCGTACAATGGGCTACAGAATGTAGATTAGACAAAGCTTCCGTGTTTTTTCATTTCATTCGATATGGCGACTCATGTCGTTACCAATGCTCTATCACACAGACAAACAATGCTATATTTGGCAGGCATTGGTTTTCCTTGTCTTTTAACGAGCAACGGGGAAAAGCGTAACAAAACTGTGTTGAAAATGTAGTTTTTTACTGTACATTTGGATATACATTCATACATATCACTAGCTAGCTCATGAGTTTCAAATGTAAGATGTTCGATAGGTCACTCCAATCGACAATTTTCGAATGACCTTTCTCGTGTCTTATTCCACGAAATGGAAGAGTTTTTGCAAACGCAACTAGATCTTGGCTAATACATCAAAACTAAAACGTCCATTCTTTACCATTCTTATTGAATAATAATATATTCTGCCCACCTTTAAATTTTTTGTTATTAAATTAATCATTTTTAATAACTTTTTAGAACATTGGGTAGAAATTTAAAATGTCCTAGTTAAACTATTTAATCAGGAAGCAAAAAAGAATGGTGTCAAGTCCTAGTTACATCACACACCACGTGTTACCTATTGCTCCCTAGCCTTTGATTTCCATTATTTATTTACATTTGTCTGGAAATTTTATTCAGAATTCATATGTCCAGTATCGCTGGACAGTTTCACGTGTTATATTTTGTTCCGTCTCGTGTTTGTACCAGCAAAGCGGAAAAAATACACAAATTGAACAAATAGCAGCTTGAATCGCGCTTTCCGACAACGGCCTTTAAAGGTGGGTTACTCGATTGTGGTCCGATTTTTCATATGATGTTTTATGCATTACAATGGAGCATATCACCGACGACATCTGATTACAAATTTCGAGTTAAGTCGGTGTAGCCGTTTGGATAGTAGAAGTAAAACACACGCCATAAATACATCGGTATGGAAGCCTGTAGTGTAAATGTAGAGGAATGTAATGAAAAAAAGTAATTCATATTGGAATACATATGAACAAAATACACAACTCAAGACCCCTGCTTGAATTTTTTTGCCATACTCATTAGGGGCGCAGATCTAAAGTCAAAACGCACTGAACCGGAAAGTTGAGTACATATAGGATTTTTTGGATAAAATGAAAGATAAATATTTGAAGTCCCTCCAAAAGTTTTTTACAAGGTTTTACACCTACTGTTTTAAAACAATAGGCTGATTAACATAAAATTTGCATATTTTTTTTAAAACACGTAGTACTTTTATATATAACAAATTCTGCTCTAACTTAAAGACGGAAGTATTTTTTAACATGCGACTTCTTGCACTCTGTAGTCAATATTCACGAAATTCAAAAGACATACCTGTCATTTGCAAATCCATAGCTCTTGGTAGAAATTTGCATAATTTATAGATTCCTATTCTCTTCATATTCGCTATTTTTGTAGAAATTACCTCGTATTTTTCCATCATAAAACGTAATTAAATGATTTATTGACGTAAAAAACTAAATTTCATAAAATGTGATTCCTAATTGCCATATGGTTCAAGTTTAACCCCCCTTCGACCAATATTTGCTCAGAAATTTACAAAATCAAAACACGAGTCCAAATCACTGATTCAACGCAGTGCATGAGATGCGGCAATGGTAATTGATGAAAAAGTGAACGGGATTAAGCCACACTTGGACTAATCAATGATGGTACCCGTCTTTTGTGAGTTCGTATACAATGGCCGAACATGTAATTCGCGCGCGGATATCCGTGGCGACTTGTGTATCAGGTTGAATGAAATCATTATGTGTTTTGTAATGAATTCTTATCATTGAAAAAAATAATATTAATCATACTTAATATGAGACTATTTTCTGTAAAAGATGCAATTTACATTTTTTTTTAATTTAAACATTTATTTTTCCAAACACATGTCGCATGTCATAGATTTCTGCAACGGGTCATGCGCTATCATTTGAACATTAGCTTCTTCTTCGCTTGCAATATAATGAGCTATAAACATGTTAATCTATTTCGCCAGTACAAAAATAGGAAATCTTTTTCAGTAAAAATTGCAGTTTGGCAGGGGAATTGGTAGACAATTTCCACGTTGGTAGATACTTGTATACACACCGCTCGTCACAACGAGTTTTTCATAATTTGCGACGATTTTAAAAGAGCAAAATACACTGTAAAAACAATGACAACGTAAGTTAGATGAAATACTGCAAAATCAGAAGAAAACTATGGTATTTGACTAAGAAAAAAAAAACAGGAAAATACGAACTACAATTTTAATGTTAACATTTCCAGACCTATTCTGACTAGATTTAAACATGTTAAAGTGGAGCTCTTCAAATCCCATAAAAATACAGATTTCAGTCCAATTCTCCGTACATTTATTTCACAACAACCTGTACTTGAATTTAAAAGAGTTTAACACAAATTCGTATATGTTGAGCAATACGCACCTTAAACATCTTGGTGGTGACATTTTGGATAGGGTCTACTAGATAGATGTTAGTAAGTACAATGTGGGTATAAAAGTTCACAGTTCTTCCAGTGAAAAATATGCGGACTCATTTGTGTGGGGATAGTGGTGGTCCTCAAATGGAGAACTGTGATATAGTCTCATGTTAAAACCTGGTTGATTTAGTATATGATATTTCCCTACATAATCACATGTCCTTATAGTAAACTCCCAAACTTAAAGTTGTGTTTGATTCAGAGTATCTCTAATTATTACAGGAATTTTTTTGGGAGGAATTGCTGACAGTAAATACGTAAATTAACTATATTTTTTATTTACTGCTTAGGTTAATGTCCTGAAGCTATCACTACAAAGTACAGTATATACATTTGTTTTGTTTTCGTTGCTTTCTTTCTGAAACTATTTCTTTTAGTGTTCCTTTTAAAACTATATAACCGACTTGCTACACATGAATTATAATGAGGTACATGTATAGAATTCAGATGTCTTTGATGTATTTTGCTTTATTCACTTTGAAGGTCCAATCAACACTTTCTTCCTATTTAGAAAAACAATTCACTGAAGGGATTTTCCCGCGGAAAAGTTCTCGTACTATAAAAATCTACTTATGAAGTTCTACTGTCGTCAAGCTATTCTGTATTTGTAATTTCAAATCGTGTATCATTTAAGTCGACCTCATACCTTGCCAACGATGCCCCGTCTAAAACTAAATGGGGTAAAAAATAATAAAATTAAAAAAAATGGTCATTTTACACTTTTTTGTACCACAAAGTTGTCAAACTTTTAACCCCTAAACACTGGTTCAAAGATGACCCTTTAAACGTGTCAAAATGTAGGAGTTAGATAACATAGGTCTTTTCATAATGAGATTCGGAAAGGGATATGTGGTGAGTGAATTTATAGTGGAGATGGGACGGGGTGTAAGGGCCTCGTATGTGAGATGGATTCATGTAAGGACATATGATGAGATGCAACCTATAAAAAAAACGGCTTTAGAACCTTTTATTGTCCTCTATATGGAACCCTTTAAGCCGGGAACCCCTCAAAAATGGTTTCTTAAAATCTGAAACCCCAAAGGTTCTTAACAAACCCATAGGCATGTTCTTATACAGCAGTTACAGAACTCTTTTTTGCTTCGTTGAAGACCCTTATAATAGAGGAAACTATTAGAACCCGTTCGCACCTTTTTTTTCTTTAGAGTGTGGGAGAGCTAAGGCATCTAAAAATGAAGATGGAATTTATTGTATTAATACCCTCTCCAATATGAGGCTTCTTATACACTCAATCCTAACTCAATCTAATCAGAAAAAAATCAACTCCTTATCATGATACACTTCCTAAAATCACGATTAGTCAGCGGAGAGCCTCACCAAAATAGTTGTCAAATTCTTGACACACTTCAGAATCAAATTTAATTATTTTGATACCACAATAGTTTTAAAAATAGCAAATACTTGATAAGGTTATTTGCCCTAAAAATCAAAGTACCGATTTTAGTTAGAAATACAAATGTAAAGCTTCCTCTCAAGATCCACAGCTAAAGGATTAAGCTTTATTCTTTATTCTCAAAACTTTGATCCTTCGTATTGAGAACGTTCAATGGTGACCGTGCATTTTTTATTGTTTCATTGACACAATAATTTATACTTGAAGACAATATTTAGAAATTTTGTGTCCAGCTTTTTTGAAGTTATTTATCGTTTTGGGCGTGCCATATTGATTGACGCCGTGTTACAACTCTAAATTATACGAACTACATTTATCGTGTCTAACACATAATCTAAGTCTTTCATGTTTGTTTTTTATGAAAAACTTCAAAAATCTTAAAATATTTAAAATTCATTATATTTGGCTTCCATTTTGAAATTTGAAGTATGACTCAAATTTACAAGTGCCATGCACTTACTTGTTCATTGGGTCCTATATATCAAGTAACTCCATAGTTTAATAATATATGGTTGAATAGATAATATCATTTATGGCGCCGCCATCTGGCCCAGGATGGCACCCGGGATTCTTATGCCACACCCCTAATCTAATCATTTTCAGCAAAAAAATGTGTCCACTACTCACTTTAAACGGTCAGCCATAACTTGGACCATATCTCCACGACTATTGGAGCAATACGCATTCAACTAGTTTTATTTGAAATTTAGCAATTAGAATCGACCTTTTGTTTTTTTTCACGTTTAAGACATTTCAGAAGCGCAATGACAAGGTTAAGAAATCTAATTGAGTTGTTTGATCTCTAGAAATCAATACATGCACTTTATATGGAATGCCTTGGAATTTTTTGCGTTGTACCTTATAGATGCTTTATGGTAGATTTATACCGAAACGGATACTCCCTGTATTGGCTCCCGTTATCGCAACAACACGTGTGCGAGATTACACAGTGAACTGAACTCTTGGTTGCTTCAAAGCGTAATCCAAGTTTAATTATACGAGATTCTCGTGCCTAATTCCATCTAAATTTGATGACAAGCTAATTATCCATTTTAGTGACCCTTTCAAAAAATGGAAACATCCAAGCACCTCTAAGTTGTTCACTGTAAAAAATTACCATGTTTAGAAATATGGGGCGAAGTACTGTAAGGAACCACCGTGGGTCTCAAGTTTGGTTTTGGGTGTGACGTGTCCTCTGAATTCTGGAAGTAAGGACCAAAGATCTAAGCATTTTTTGTCAAAAGGACCCTAGTAACCAAGAGATGCCAATTTTGGACCAAATTGTGAACGCGCAAAATGTGCCATTTTTCCTTTTTTTCCTCCAAATTTGACAATTTTAAGCAAATCTGGGGACAATTTTGGCTAGTTGTGAACTAAGTTTTACCAAACTTTTTACCAAATTTTTTTGGCTTCCGAGTGAGAGAAGTTGACTATGTTTCCAATAAATTGCTGAAATTTTGAAGAATACTCCCGACCCATTGTTATAAACCAAATGTTCGGTTAAAACGGGTCATTAATATATGCTGAAAATGATAACCAATGTCTGTGGCACGACTGTATGGTAATTTGTATTGAAATCCCCAGGTTGGGGGGTTTGGGGTGGTTAGGAATAAACATGGCACTTGAGGTCGAATGCCCTAAACACCTACAAGAAAAATGAGTGAATGTTTCGAGATATTTTGTTAACTGAATGCTTCTTCTGCCTTCCCATCTTACTTCTGATACCAAGCTAAATATATAGCTATTGACCCTTTCTGAAAAATGGAAAATCCAAATAACTTTAGTTGTTGTGTTAAAGTTTCCTGTAAAAAAACATGGTTTATAAACGTGGGGGCGAAGTAGAAGTTTTTAGAGGTAATAAACTTCAAATTCTTCTAACCTTGGCGCACATGCCTAAAACACCTACCGGCAATTATTTTTTTCGATTTAAAACTTTGTTAGAAATGTTTAGCAATAGTGCAAATGGTATTTAATTTCACTGTTTTACTGTTTTACTGTTAGAAATGATAGTGACGACCTCATTCGTGATGATGGCCGTCCTCATATGGAGAAGAGTGACATAGTTCCATGTTTTTAATTGACCTCCGTGGATTGAGTTAATATTGTTCAGCTCAACACAAACCTGGCTGTTTAATTCAAGTAATTAACGCGCTTTCAACCGTGACAGCAAGGGATTTCACAAAACTGTCCAAAAACATCGTGAAGAGGTAAAGATCCCGATTGAATTTTGACTTGACTTGTCCCATAAGTCAATTCCGGACTCTTACCAACATCGAATTTCGTACCTGATTGAAAATTAAAATCTATAGTATAAATAAAGAACACAAATTACCAGTATAGGGCATATGTCATTTCTGCTTTGTATTGCTAATCACGCTAAAAACCTTGCATTAGTAATTTGACAACTTTCTTTTTTCCATATATGTACAACGGTACACATGTATATATCTTCTAAATCCTAACTAACCCTTGCATTTCGTTGTGCAACTAAGCCACTGGAATAAACCCTTCAGGATGGGTTTTTATACAAATACCCTAATTTAAACACAAACTTTTTTAGGCTTGTTCGTTTCAGGTGAATAACCATATACACGCATACTAACACCCAAAACGTCTGTTTTTACCAAACTTTACGGCGCCTTATATGCAAAATGTGTTCCATTGAAGGGCAATGAACATTTCGAATTTCTGTAATGGCGGTATCTAAGTTGTTATATGTTATATTTTCCAGTTGTGGATGGCCCCTAAATTTCTTTAGTATTAATGCTTTTAATTCATATCTCGAACCTGTACTTTTGCATGATAACAATAAGACAATTTGAACCTAAATGATATTGGAATTGCTGGGTTTTTTTTTTAAATTTGAATCGTAAAACATCTCAAGCGAGCGCTATCAACATCGATTTCCACAAGTCACCCTAAATCACATACTAATTATGAATTCTTAATTTTTTTTTTCTTTATTTAACGACATACGTCTCTTTAGTTGATTAGAGATAAATAGGAGGACAACTACATAACTGTAGCTGATTACTGGTGACATGTTTTCATTAAGGCGGTACATTTAAATCCTAGACAACAAAGCATGTTACATCACACATGGTTTCGCCCGCTTTGGCCGACGCCCTCTGCTGCGCTGCGTCAAAGTCATATAGGCTGCTTTCTTTCTTTCTATTGACACGTACGCATCATGAGGACAATGGTGGTAATTTGGTGGAGCTCACAGTGGCTAATTGAATGAACCCAGGCTGCATTGTTTTCGCATGGCTATCCTGAAACGAATTGTGCAATAACAATAAGCAACTATATTTTGTAACGTAACTTCAATATTTTAAGTTTGTTGTGATATATACTGTCACTGCTGTGACAGGCGTAGATGGGTTCAGAAAATGTATTTGCAGAGTCCGAATTTCCTGTGGTTATTATTCTGACTATTGAAAATCATAAACAACAGTTGGTCCAAGTTGTCTAAAAAATGACAATTTGCATACTTTATTCAAAAATACAACAACCTGAAAACACCATTTAATCAACAAACAAGTGTTGATAGATACAGCAATCACTTGCCTTCAAAATGCACCAAAACAACAAAAAGAACAGTTTACTTGTCTTAGTTGATATCACCCGAAAAGAAACTAGATGGTAACCAATCATGCATATTTTATGTTAATTAGGTCATAACTCCTAACACGATGCAAACTTGTAAAAAAAACTTTTCCCATACACCTTTATATTTGAACAATATCTTCAGCCAGAACAATCCTTATTACTCAAATTTGGGTTTTTGCTTAACGGAGCGACTTTCGGCTTAGATCTGCGCCCCTACTCGGGCATGTCAAGTTTTTCCCATTGTTGTCCCTGGCTTTTCTAATTGTGTCAACAAATTTTTCTAATTTACCACTGTACCTACAGGTACACTATCCATCTAATCATGGACATAAAGAAATAAGGACAACCAACGCGACAACCACCAATTACTAATTCATTACCCATTCATCTCGACAAAAGCAGGCACTCGATGTGTATCTGTGCATACACCGAGACCGTCTTTTGATCTATATCTCTTTGGTCCGCGGTCGAAGCTTCCCACAAACTTTGTATTTGCCGATGTTGGTGACCCCTGGACTGTAGGTGTTTTGGAACCTTGCCCACAGACATTCAATTCCATCTTTTTTTGGCAAGTTGTTGTCCACCAAGAGAGAGAATTTGTTTTCAAAAATACCAAAGCCCAGCCAAATCCTCCGCCATTCCTTTGTGGAGCTAACGACTGTAGAAAATACGCTTGCATTTTTCGGGTGATTTTGTGACCCGTGATTGTTAAAAATCTTGTGAAATAATATAAAATTTTCTCAATCACTTCCTACTCTGAAAACGGTGTTTATGAAGTTCAATGTACCTTGTAACAATGTATAACCGCTGAACTGGCGCCCAAGCGCGCCCAACACGTTGTAGATTGTACAATCGCACACCCACAAATGTATATTTTAACTTCCGGTTATGTTGATTTGTTTACGCTGTGGCTGTTTGGATATTCGATACCTGTCGAACATTCCAATGCAGTTTCACATCTGAATAATGAATGTGCTAAGTCATCTTTATACCTAATTACATGTATACATTATAAATTAATTAAAACCCTCGTCCCTTTCCCGAAACGGGGGGGGGTGTTAAACCGCTCTCTTCTATTCTTTTCGCCCACAAACCCGGTGTCAATGAGTTATGTAGATTACCAATTGATATTTTATGCTCCGTTTCATTTCATGCCCCCCCCCCATTAAAACACTACCGGGGGTATAGAAAGTAAAGGTTGATCCCAAAGTGATGGAATAGGGGGTGTACCAACACCCCCCCAGCCAGGCGTAAATCCCGTGGGGATGGGGGATATATCCCCCCCCCCCAATATTTTGATAAGGGGGTGGTCAATAAACATTCGATCCCTCCCCCCCATTTGATTTACCCATTCACGTGTTTTTGACCAAATAACCTCATATTTCCATATAGTTTAAAAATGTAATTTCCGCGCGCTTTTGTGCGCATTTTTTAAATACAGTATATTTAATGATTTTAAGCTTCTAAATGGCAAAATTTTTTAGCGAGTCTGGAATCTTTTTCAGCAAACCACAATTTTCATCCATAAATTTTTCATCAACCCATCCCCCCAATGTCCCAAAGAATCTTTACGCCACTGCCCCCCCACCCCCTTTCGAGGAGGAAATACCAACACCCCCCGTACGACACAGGAATATCACAGACATTTGATTTTAATTGCATAGATAGCAGGTCTCCATTTCCTTTGATACCAAAATGAGTACCAACATCTAACATGTCATAATGACGATCATAATATCTCTACATGATGGAAAAGGTTAAGTGTTACAATATTAACATTAATATTAATATTAAGTGCCATACAGCCTCCTGCTGAGAGGGTATAATCGCATATCTTAAGCCGGTAATGGTGATTTAATAACAAAAGGCGGGCAACGTGAAGGGTCTTTGAAACTCGTGTGTTGTTGGTCCTCTTCTCTATTTAGGTCCATGATTCTAATTGTGGAACACACCGGTACAGAATAAGCACCAGCTTTTTATAAGATGGCCCGGGTTTGTTTGGAACAAGGGGGTGACACCCCATTCAAAACCAGTGGTCCGTGCTGGGCGCTGACATTTTTGACTATTGCAGCAGAATATTATTAGTTTGGGTGCTTGTATACACACAACTGTCATTCGATACAAAACAACCCGCCAAATATCAGTTGTTGGATTGTTGGGTGCTATTGGGTGTTAAATTATGTCCTACCATGGGCCACACAACGAATGAAAATGACACATCAGTCGTCCTTGATTTAAATAACCGCCTCAATGAATACAAATTTTCACCTAGGACGCGCATTGCATTATGAGAAAAAAGTATCGGAGCACAATGTTTTCCAGTACACTAGTATTACACCGGCCCACCCTAACACATACATTAATTGGTATCACTACCGATTAGTGTAGATGCAAAGCGTCACCCACAGTATGTGGAAGAAGCGGAGGCAGCCATTGCTTCTATTGTTTGTACTCTATTTTTCTTTGTGGTCGGCAAAACATGCGAGACGTGTATTTCTAAAGCTGACGTAACGTTTTGCATCTCTATCGATATAGAACCTCTTTGGTTTGGAATCCATTTTATTAAAATTGACGATCGATTCCGGGCGATCGATACATATCATATATGTATATCACGGAAACTGGTGAACTCAGAATTACAATGAAAAATCCTATCCACTCTTTATTGTTTGTTCATGATAAAAATTAAGTGATGACAATATCTGTGTACATGACTTTTTCAGAGGAAACTTAGATGATGTGACCTATGATATCAAACATGTTGACATATAAGGACGCCCCTCTGAATTTTTTTGCAGGCAAGAATATTACAGTGAGTTTTATGACAGATCACATAACATTTGGTCATAAATTACTTGCAGTGCCTTTCCTGATCTAAATCGGTCACAATATGCAGCTGGTAGCATTGGCAAGCATGCATAAGAATGTTGGTATTATTTAATTTGAAGGAAAAGTGTCAGCAAATAAACACTAAAATTCCCATGCAAAGTATAGATGAGTTGACATGTGACGTCAACGCCGGGCAACGAACAAAGCACTGACCGGCAGTATGCGTGAGCACCTGCAGGGCTTGTGGTTTTTAAAATTCGCGCTCAATCAGGCGAGATAAGGCTATTGAATGCTGTAACTGTATGGGCATACTCTTCGCACCTCTAACATGTCAGTAGACCAGTTGCTAACTTGTGTTTGTAAACATTGATGTCACCTCATCTATAGGTGCTTTTGCCTGTCAGTTTTTCAGACTTTCTCTCTTACACCAACAGGAGTCGCCGCGAATATAAAGAAATGTCATTTATACATGGAATAACATTCCGTGTGTTTTTTCACTTTCTTGACTAAATAAGCCATGGATATGAGGAACAAACTCTTAATATATATATAATTATAATAAAAATATGACAACAACAACTATAACAAAAGCAATATCAATAATAATAATGATATCAATAATAATAATAATAATTATACTAAGAGTGGAATAAGGGGAATTATTAATTATTCATTAGTTTATAATGACGTCTTTTTGTTATTTAAATTAGTAGCCTTTGTTATTCCACCTCATTTGCATAAATTAATATTCATATCCTTTGACGGAATAAGCGCAAACAAAAGATTCCTTAAGAGGATACGAAGATTCCCCTTAAGTCCAACTTTCTTGAATAACAAAAGATAATTTCCCCTTAATCCACCATTAGTCATATAATAATAACTAGCTGAGTAAACGGGAGCGATCACTGAAACAGGAGCGGTCACTGACACAGAAGCGATCACTAAGAGGTGACACACAGTGGCTACACCGCTGCAACCATACCACGCTATGATTAACGGCAATTTTGGCATATTGGTCGCATGTTCTAGCTATAGACCCCCCTAGTCACACCATATCCCGTATTCGTAACCTTTTTAATAGCCCAAGTTCTCGAAGTTTCCATCATATCCTGTAACTCATATTGGTCCTAGTTACAGATTCTAAATAATAAAACGTCAATATTTCACATCCTGTATATTTTTCCGTAGATTTTAATATTTTTCTTCTCAAAACTACCCCCGGTGTCTATAACCCGTAGCTTCCGTCATACCACAACCAAAGCGTGTTATTGACCATTTTTTCCTCTCCCCCTAGATTTTTTACCACAATTTTCTTATAAAGTTTCCGTATAAAGTTCTCGAAAGCGGATCCCTAATCCATGTGTGAATCAAAACAAAGTATCAAGGTCCTGTCTTTCCCGTAGTTGGTATTTTCTACCTCGTAAATTTTGCACCCGCAACCCATATTCTCAAAGGTTTTCTTTTTCCCTTTTTCTAATAACCCCTGTATTCCAGCATACCGTATTATATTTTTTCTCATAGGCCCAAATTGCAGTATACCGTCCGTATTCCTATTCTCTACCTATATAAAATGTCAGGATTGCACTGGCAACTTTCCGTATTCTGAGTAAACGGGAGCGATCACTGAAACAGGAGCGGTCACTGACACAGAAGAGGTGACAGTCACAACATTCGTAACCTTTTTAATAGCTCAAATTCTCGAAGTTCCCATCATATCCTGTAACTCATATAGGCCTAATTGCAGATTTCTAAATAATAAAACGGCATTATTTCACATCCTGTATAATTTTCCGTAGATTTTAATATTTTTCTTCTCAAAACTACTCTCTAAAATCCTTGGACTTATTTTTAAATCTAAGAAGACTTGTTAGCAGGACAACACTTTTTGGATTTGAAAATAAGTCTTTTAGACTTAAACATAAGTCTCCCATTTGCTTATTTTAAGTCATTTTAGATTTTTTGTAAATCTTAAGGACTTATTTTAAATAAGTCTTTTTGCAGACTTATTAATTTTAAATCCAGAAAAAGTTTTGTCCCGCTAACAAGTCTCTTAGATTTAAAAATAAGTCCAAGGATTTTAGAGAGTACCCCGGTGTCTATAACACGTAGCTTCCGTCATACCACAACCAAAGCGTGTTATTGACAATTTTTTCCTCTCCCCCAAGATTTTTTACCGCAATTTTCTTATACTCCGTGTCTTGGCCAGCTTTCCGTATTCTGTATTAGGCCTATTCCTTTCCTCATAACTCCCCAAACTCCCGTATATAGTTCCCTTCATCCTGTAGTTTATGAATACTCCATCGAGTCACATTATCTCATATTGTAAACTTTGTTCATAACTTAAGTTCTCGTACTTTTCGTCATATCCTGTAGCTCATGTAGTTTCCATTTTGTAGATAATAAAACGTCAATATTTCATCCCGTATAACTTTCGATTCCGTTAACTTTGTTCTTCTCAAAAGTACACCCCGTGTGCTAACCCGTAGTCTCCCGTCACATCCCCCTTTTTGCCTTATAACTCCGTCAAACTGGCCGTATAAAGTTTCTCGAAAAGCGGATCCCTAATCCATGGGTGGTGAATCAAAACAAAGTATCAATGTCCCTTAGTCCCGTGTTTTGTATTTTTCTAACCTCGTAAATTTTTTGCACCGCAACCCATATTCTCAAAGGTTTTCTTTTCCCTTTTTCTAACCCCGGTATCCAGCATACTGTAGTAATTTTTTTCTCATAGGCCCAAATTTTGCAGTATACCGTCCGTATTCCTATTCTCCCTACCTATATAAAGTGTCAGGATTGCACTGGCACTTTCCGTATTTTTAAGGCAAAAATACACCAAACACCCCCCCCCCCCCCCCCCGGTCCTCAGCATCTCTCTGGTCCGTGCCAGAAGCGTTGAAGAAAACGAGCTATCATCCTAAAGTCTCTTATTTTTTTTCTCAACTCTCCTGTGCAACTATGACAGTCCCGGCCATCCCGCCATGCAGCAGGTGCAGTGCAACAATTGCGCTTGTAACGCTGCGGCTGTCACTGCACGCAGGCTGCGGCGGCGCGTTTGCTACATATTACGCACAGCCACAAGCGAAATGGTGTTTGTTAATAAAAAAACCCCATATGCATCAGCGACCGCGCTTCAGCTAACCACAGACCCGTTTTCTTGTTATTTCCATAGTACCTGAACAGTTTGATAAATGAATGTCCAAACGCCCCATGGCAATGGTTATAACCCAACCATGTACAAAAATCAGAACTCTAGATAGAGCCATCTCTGAGAACACTCGGGAACAAGGTTGAGAATCTTTCTTTTATTATTCATACTATAATTTGGCTAATGTTTGATGTATGTATGTATGTTTGTTTGTGCACAAAAGGCTCCGTCAATTTTGATCCATATTGCGCCAAATTCGCATGAAAGGTGCCCTGAGGATTACCGGGCGGATTCTCGGCTATATTTGGACGAAATCCGTTCAGAAATGGCTGAAAAATAGCGAAAATATGGTCGGGTGCTACGGTAAAGGTAAATTACTATTTGTTTGTACGCGTTACTAAGCGGCGAGTATGCGTGGTGCGTTGCGACGGGTGGTTACGCGTGGCAACGGCGTTTACGCGTAAGACGCTATACATGCTATATGCGGTACGCAAAAAAAACAGGCTCCTTATAATAGTGCAAACGGTGTGGGGAAAAAAAGAAATCGTCAAGAACACGTCATGTTATTCGCTTTGATTGTCGTATGTATGGATATACGGGTTACCCCACGGGGAGTACTTTTGAGGGGAAAAAGTACACGGAAACTTATACGGGATTGAATATTGGAGTTTTATTATTTTAAAAAAATTACGAGAAAAAATAAAATATACGGACATTTATACGGGATTAAATATCATTCATTTGACGATTCCTTATAAATCGGTAACTACATGGGCTATAGGATTTGATAGGTACGGGAATTTGAGATCTTAAAATTGTTAGAAATACGAAATTTGCGACACGGGGGAGTCCTAAAGTTGAGGGTGACGGGTGTGAGTTAAGGTTGGTGTTGGCCCTAGTGTTTCACTTCTTCAGTCATCGCTTCAGTTTCAGTGATTGTTCCCGTTCACTCAACTAGCGGGAGCCCGCGCGAAGCGCGGGCCTCCCGCTAGTCATACTATAATTTGGCTAATGTTTGATGTATGTATGTATGTATGTATGTATGTTTGTTTGTGCACAAAAGGCTCCGTCAATTTTGATCCATATTGCGCCAAATCGCATGAAAGGTGCGTGAGGATACCGGAACGGATTCTCGGCTATATTTGGACGAAATCCGTTCAGAAATGGCTGAAAAATTAGCGAAAATATGGTCGGTTACTACGGTAAATTACCATGTGTTTGTACGCGTTACTAAGCAGCGCGTACGGGTGGTGCGTTGCGACGGGTGGTTACGCGTGGCAACGGCGTTTACGCGTAAGACGCTATATGCGGTTCGCAAAACAGGGCAATTACGATTTGTTTGTACGCGTTACTAAGCGGCGAGTATGCGTGGTGCGTTGCGACGGGTGGTTACGCGTGGCAACGGGCGATTACGCGTAAGACGCTGTATGCGGTAGCCAAATAACAGGTACTTATAGTGCAAACGGTGTGGGGAAAAAAAGAAATCGTCAAGAACAGTCCTGGTATTTCCGCTTTGATTGTCGTATGTACGGATACTACGGGTTATCCTGCACGGAGTTTTGAGAAGAAAAAAATTAAAATATACGGAAAATTACGGGATTGAAATATTTTAATATTAGAAAATATAACTATATAGGCCTAAGATATAGGATATGCTGCAAACTACAAGGAATAAAAAATAGGATTACGGGATGCTGTGACGGGGGTGGAAAAAAAGGGGCATCTGCAGGGTGGCGAGAACTTTATATGGGAGTTGAGGAGTTAAGAGAAAAATATGTGGAAAATACGGGATTAAATATTGAAGTTTTATTATTTTAAATACAATACGAGAAAAAAAAATATACGGACAGTTATACTGGATTAAATATTCAGTTAACGATTCCTTAGAAATCGGTAAACTACATGAGCTATGGGGTATGATAGGTACGGAATTTGAGATCTTAAATTGTTAGAAATACGAAATTTGCGACACGGGGGAGTCCTAAAGTTCAGGGTTAAGGGTATGGTTGCGGTGGTCTCGCCCATGAGTGTGTTCACTTTTCAGTGGCTCGCTTCAGTTTCAGTGATCGCTCCCGTTTACTCAACTAGCGGGAGCCCACTCAACTAGCGGGAGCGAGGGCCTCCCGCTAGTATAGATATAACAACCACTAGATTGAACCATGGGGGAAAATTGAATTATTGACTAGGTTATAATGAGCTTTATTATATTCAAATAATTAATATTCATACATGTTGTTATCTAGTAGATTAGAACTAATTGCATAAAATTAATATTCATATCCTTTTACGGAATAAAGCGCAAACAATACATGACGTCACGTTAGGGGGAAAGATTTTTCTCCCTAACGTATTAATGAGTACATATGAATAGCGTTTCTCCCCTTATAGTCGAAATTAAGGTCGTAGGTTTAACTTATACTAAACATACCATCTGATATCTAAGCAGCTTAAATTTCATACGATTTTCGTTTTTGACCTAAGAAAATACATGAGACCACATAGAAGCACATGCTTAATGCACATCAAATCACATACATTAAAACATCATTAGGACGTTTGAATATTCTGTAATTTGCAATTAAATCGAAAGCTAGCTTCTGTATTTTTGTTGCAGTTAATTTTACTTGCAATTTTACGAAGGAATATGATATCACTGCTACCATTCACTAGAGCAATGATATCACAATACATGATTGATTTGAGCAGAGTGGGAATAGAAGATGAATGGAAATCATTGAACCAGTTAGATCAATTGCACAAAATTACATAATCCAGACCAAGCTTTATTTGCTGGTGAAAATTTACTAGCATCAAATATTTAGCCCAGATTTGTGATTTTGGTTGAAAATTCAAACTTTTAATGATTTTTAGGATGTGGATATGATTGCATAAAGCACGTGCTTGCATATGGCCTTGCTAGTCATGATATACTTTTTTGTGAGACCCACCCATTGAGCTAGAATATAAGCCAAGAGGGGAATCGCGTGTATTATGGAATAGCCAAGCCCGTAACCGTTTTCTCTCACACCTCGCAAGCCATCCTTGTTGTTGCGCAACCAGCCGCGCGTCGGCGCTGTTACTGCACAAGCACAGCACCTACAAATCTGGTGCGTCACGCGGTATGTTAACAGTGTCATAGAAATCCTATAGCGCTTATAATATCTATGAACAGTGTTGCATTTCCCCAGTATTCAATTGTCTGATCGGCCGATTTTTCTGCAATAATTATGCGAAACCAATCGATGGAAGAAACAATGCATCTAAAAAGATTCCTGCATTCCTAATGCACAAAAGTCTCCCGATGACCTCTATAAATTTTTCTTAGGAAAAGAGATATTTGAGTCCGAGTGATAGCATGTGGCATGAGTTGTTATTGTGCCCAGCGGGCAGAGTCGTTTAGAGCGCCGTCGAAACGACGCGCGAACGTTGGCCATGGCTCGAAACAGGTCGACGGTTTTTATAACTTACGTCGAAAATGCAAATTGAATCGACTTTTTAAGAACGACGTCAAATCGATTTGCATTTTCGACATAAATAGTGTGTAAATTTCTAAAACTCTCGACGTCTTTTCGACGTCCCAGCGTCGATTGCCCACTGGGTTGTTTTTCACTCGCTTAGTGTGACGAACGTAAAATACGCGCGTGTCTCATAAATATGCAGAAGGACTTTCCAAATACGACGATAAGAAAACAAATATGGTGGGGCCCAAAACCATGATAAGGGAAGTGCGTATTTTCATTATAATACTTTTGGGCACATTGATTTGTACGCCGTTTGTGGAGAATCCGCTTGTCTATCTTTATAAAGTCATTGGACCCACCACTTTAAGGTTGCTTTAATTTAAAAACAATATCACGATATTATCATCTTGAGATATGAGCAAAAACCGTTCTAAAATAAAAAGTTGGCCAAAAATAACTGCTACATGATTCCAAGGTGATTGAGGGGTTACATTGAATCTTAGCTGGTGAGAAAGATAACAAATTAGAAAATCGCAACCTTAAAAAGTTCAGGTATATGAGATATAGATGATCCAAATATGCAATGAGTTATTGCCATTTATTCCGTCAAGCACTACTACAAAACATCAAAACACGCATGACAGAATCAAGTGTAATACTTCGTTGCATTCTGGACTTCTAAATGAAATGTTTATCAAATTTCGAATTGGTTTGATCATGGGACTAATAGAGAGAAGGACCAACAACACACTAGTTCAAAGACCCTATCACATTGCCGCTTTTGTTATTAAATCGACCATGATCCCCATTACCGGCTTAAGGTAATGCGATAATAACCCTCTCAGCAGGAGGCTGACTGGCCTTCGCTTTGAGGATACTGGGAAAATTCACCCGCCTCAAATGATGATGTAAATCATGATGGAAATGAAGAAATTGAAAGTCAGGAAAACAATTTTGTTCTGAAATAATGGAAAGTCCCAATAGCATGCCATTTCATCATTTAAAAAACTATTGGCTTATTAACCTTGTTACCTGAGCAATTTTTATAACAACCAACCGGAAGGGGTACCACCCACTTGAATTTTCCTTATTGAACATTAATTCAATTACTATAAATTTGGTACCTACAGTATAGCTAGAGTTTACTCTTCCATGGTATCATACATTATTGTTATTTTATTTTTTATTTGGCCGAGGATACTTTATGGCCCATAAATAATACTGCAAACCCTTTATTTATTCTATTACCGAAACAGAGTGATATAAATTGAGAAAATTTGGCATTCGCGACCCATTATGGCAGCAATAATGGGAGTTAAATGACCAATCAGAATGCTGCATTTCAATAATGCGGCATCAGAGGTAATAGAATTAAAATCAAAACATGAAGCATGGAAAATAATCTATTAAGACACATCTTCACTGTATCCTCGTTGAGTCCTATGAAGACTTGTAGGCCTTGAGCACTATTATATACGCGGTGTACCGTTATACGGTCCTTCTCTACTGTTCATAAAAACACTGACAATGTATTTCCCTGAATTCTTTAGACTACAGAAGCTTAATTTAGGCGACGTTAAAGTTAAAAGTTTTGTTTGCGTTTTTTATGTGTTGAGGCCAAGGTTTTCTTTCCCTATAGTTTATCCAGCCAGCTATGATGAGAGAGAATTGACTATTGTATAGTCGTATTAGTGTTACATTGAATGTAATGATGAGGCCCAAATCACCTGTGTGGACAGCGTAAAACCATTGTTACCATAACAGGATTCAATAGCGCACCTGCCTTTTACAGGTATTTCACGTACTTTACTTGACCAGGACCATCTAGGTTTTGACCACGCTAACTGCACTGGTAGTGACCGTAGATACACAGAATTAAGAACGCACGGACTAAGGAGTTGGTTTCAAAGATACTTGCTGTGCTTCCCGCACAAAGACTCTCACCGTAAAACCAGTACAGGTTGTCCCTATATCAGCGCGATCGAGTAATTACAAAGTTTTGTGGACAGCTTTCCTTCGTAAAGCTAGTCATTGGCGTAGGCATAACAAATAGTACGTGTTCATAGTAAATAGTAAAAGTAAAAGCATATGCTAATTTGGTTATGCAATAACCCTTTACCCATTTTACTTCGAGTAAATGCTAGTTAACTTGCCTAGTATTGATATCCAGTAAATCCTTGTGGTCAGAATATAGAACCCTGCACAAAAGGCCAATCAAATCATATAGATTGTCCTTGAGATATGCGTCACCGTTATCACAGACTTCATTCATCTGCCACAGCTGTATTGACAAATTTGTTTCTTTTTGGCATGCCTTGTGCATTGTATGTGGAGGACCAATCTCACAAAGATTTGAATTAATAACCTTTCCTGTAATTTCACTAAAAAATGAAGCACCGAATGCATTATCTGTACTCTAGCTTTAATAGTTATTCAGTCACTAAAATCCTTGTAGGTGTTATGTTATCGACCCATATGTAATTAGTATACGACCAAGGTAGCTCTGTAGCTACCTTGAGTTTCAGCATCTACTAGGACAACTCTAGTAAATACTTGGTTTTATGCATATCAATGGAAGTATTTACTACTTTTCAATAAAAGTTGTTGAGCAAATGCTACAGAAAAGCCTGTTAGTAAAAGCGTCTACTACATTTTATGCATATCCATTACTTTTTAAGTAAATAGTATTTACTACTTTTTTGCATACGGGCCATTGCATCGATCGCGGCAAAGAGATTATAAATCACGAGGCCTCGGTGTAAATCAATTATACACATCGAGTGGCTAGCTTTTGTCGAGATGAATGGGTAATTGAATTAGGTAATTGATGGTTTTCACGTTGTTGGTCCTTCTCTACTAGGTCCATGGTTTGATTGCATAATGAATTACAAATTAATTCCATCCAAGTTTGTGATATTGATATGTGAGAAGAAACAATAATCCTGTAATGAAATTGACCCTTTTTATTGATTTTGCTATTTTGAACCTATTAAAAAACTTTAGGCTGTAGATAGTAAAAACAAAACCTTTTTCACGAACAAACTTCTTCGTAACAATTACAAATGCAGAGCACCGCTCATTAAACTAGCGAATGGTGACGTCATATTTTGTACAGCTTGGGGAGATTTCGGAAATTCTGCAATGTGTGTTCATGACGTTCGGGAGACTTCTTAGACCCTCAGGTGTTCAACATTATAAGCGCAATGATAATGGGAAAATCCGGGATGGTCTCGGCTATTGGAAGCTGAAAACAGAATTCAATCAGACTTTCCGTTGGTGAATTTTGGTGTTGTTTTTGTGTTCGTAAAGTTGCGGCATGAGTCAATCCCAAAATTGGGGGTTGAAAAGGTACTCCTAAATAATCGTATATTTTATACAATATGAGATCAGACCATGAAAACAGAGAGTACTTTGGAGGCATTGCCTACTTGAACTCTCATATGTAAGCGGCACAAACGCCTGTTACAAAATATGCGGTAATTTCTACTGCTGGTTATTTTTTCTTTGACCGACGTTCACGCCCTCGTGCATAGACATATACTTGGACTCCTCGTTTGTCATACCAGCATTCATCTCATTTGTAGTATTATTAAGATAGAAGCCTCATAAGTAGGTGGATCCCTATTTGGATATCTTCCTGATGCTTGTGTGGCCAGTATTTCATCCAAGTCTTCGTAAAGATGCATCGAATGTGTGCGGGCTATTGTGGATGGTGATGGTGTCGGTTGGTAAGGGGTATACGGACGGTTTGGGCAAGGACGCTCGTAACCGGGATTATATTGTCCTTCTTTTTTCGGACCCGGATGCCTTCCACGTGAATATTGGACGGGAATACCATCATCAAACGTGACCGCCGACTGAAAAGCACAAAACGAGAAATGTCAACGCATTCACAAAATCAGAAATGTCTACGTGACGATGACATAAATTAAATGATAATGTTACATTGTGGTTTGAATGAAGAAAGCAATTGTTCAAGATGAGCTCGGAAGTAGAAAAAATTGATAAAAAAGTTTACCGTTAGCAGCAGGTGTTGTGGGAAATGACTGCGTATAGTTCTAGAGAACTTCATACAATGATGTATGTGCAGAAACAATTTGGAGCTTGAAAATACAAACATTCCTTGTACTAATGTCATTGTTCATAGTAGTCGTTGGTCTGCGCCAGAACGGATGCCTTTCAACACCGTTCTTGAAGCCTCCCGGGAGGAAGGTAAGGGATAAAAGGATGGACGGTAAAGAAGATTGGACGTTTTTATCTTGGGTGGGAATCGAACTAGCTGCCCCTGGCATCCAAGACTCTTGATCATGGATGGCAAGCCACGAGGGTGTCTCCGTGAACATTTGAAGATTTGATGATGATGATGATGATGATGATGTTGACGATGACGACGATGAACATGAAGATGGCGATGGCGGTGATGGTGATGGTGATGGTGATGGTGATGATGATGATGGTGATGATGACGATGACGACGACGACGGTGATGACGATGAGAATGATGATGATGATGACAATGAAAATAATAATAAACAATAATTATCGATAACGAGAGCAGAGAAAAAATAAAAAATCTGAGTGGGAAATTTACCTTTTTGTTTCTTAAGCAGATATAGATCAGAATAATCACAAGAATCAAAATAACCACGCAGCCTCCCGCTCCTGCTCCAACTACCACCAATGTGCTCACATTTCCACCTGTTTGTGAGTAAAATTTCCAATAACAATTAACATATTAAACCAATTAACATATTTTTTTGTTTAATACTAGTATTGAAAGCGTTCGTTTCCATAATTAATATTTAAAGGTGAAATCAGGGTGTCAAAAAGGAAATTACACCATTTCTTCTCTAAACAGGATTTTTTTTATTTTTGATAAGCGCTCAACTGATACCAAGCTCCAGTTACGCCAAAGATTAAAATGCTCACCATTTTGTTTCTCACAGGATGGCCTCGAATGTGACCAGGTAGAATCTATTTGGCAGTAAGTATCTTTGGAACCTTTAAGCTTGTAGTTTCTTGGCAGACATATTCTACTTTCTTCCCGCTGGATACATTTCAGTAGTGTTGTCTGAATCACGTAACCATGTTCTATACTTCCAGGGGGTGAGGGCAGCCAGTAAACTCTGTAGAATCTTCTGGAACAATAAGATGAAATGAATGAAATCTTTACATCGGAGAAAAAAGAATACAGACTCAGATTACTAAATACTTCAAACGACGTTTCTATGTTCCCCTAACGTTATTTTTTCTCCAATGGCACGATGGGAATTTCGGTCTTCTATCAATAATCTGAAGATGGTATCGTTTAGAGTATTAGAGTATCGAAGGGTCAGCCATCCAAAAAGGAAGTGTTCTAGAGAAAGATAACATCTGTACTACATGGTATAAAGGTGGTAGAAATGGGATATCTATAAATAAGCGCTTCATAGAAATACGTACAAAAAGAATATGGCGCGTTCAGGCGTAGCGCATAACAGTTTTCGACAAAACATGATTCGAAACTGATTATTCACTGAATCTTAAAATTTTGTGTATGTTCTAGTTGTGTTAACATTTATATTAGATTTACGATACATGCATTTTGCGATAACTGGGTATCTGACCAATATCCAACAAGTCGAATCGACGAAATAGGGCAACAAATGAGATTTTGTTGGGCACTAGTTTATTAGGCGATTTGACATTGGCGACTTGAAAATTACATTTCTTACTGCATGCAGTGTACACACTCTGTTCTTTCTTTCAGAAATAGAAATAGACTCTAATACCGTGGTCAGCAACCGATTGAACACACAATACCATACTCGGCAAGTTTTACTGTTTTTTAATATGGACGCTACATTGCACCAACGAAAAATACTTCAGTTTTTATGACCCACCCCAAAATAGCACGTTATTACCTGCTTCACACGTAACACCCTCGTCGTAACCAGTGTCGGATGCTGCATCAAAACTCGGTCAACAAGGTCCTTGCACGTACCGCCATTGCGACACGGGGAACTGACACACTCATTTATATCTGTATAAATATAATAAATTAATTTAATACGATATACACCCTACTTCAATTGAATACAATTCCAACTATAAAGCAATCTTCTTTTGCTCCTTAATAATAATTCATTAACTTTAAACGGGGATGTTTATGCAATTTGATATGACTTTTACGAATCCAACTTGAGACATGTGATAGCAGTTGAATTTGAAATAAACCATATATAGCATGGACGCATTGAACTACCTTGTTTCAGCACTATAGAAAAATGAGAAAAGACATATTAAAGCTTCGCCCCCAAACTTCGAGAACAGCATTCTCATTTTATAACCGTGAATAACATGAATGTTTTGGACCCGTTCGTTGTGTCTATGGTAGTATACACACAGGTAGACATTTAAAGGCGACTCAGAGATTTCCAGAGGAGGGCGCCATCAATTTCCACAAAAATCGTGTTTTTTGCATGTAAATAATGCTTGTCCAGTACTAATCACTGTGTGAAATTGACTAAGATTAAATCGAATCCTTCATATAGAAATTTTTTTTTTAAACTTTGTTATAAAAATCCGGATCCGGTTTTTGTTATACACAGTACCGAGGGTCGTAAGACTCCACATTAAATGTTGACTGCATCAAAACGAAAAATCCGATTATCTCACATTCGGACTGTGCATTGGGTTACTATCTTTAGTTCTAGTTGACTATTTTATATTACACAAAAAAATAATATTTCGAAATCTTGAGTCAGACTTTAATTTCCTCGTGATTTTTCACTCAATCGTCAATAGCATGTCCTGTTGATGCTGCAATATAGAAACACGATCGTGTCTGAAAATTACTTTTTAGTATTCCATAATTGTCTCTACATGTTTCACAAGCATTCCCTGTATATCCATCTAACATGGGCAGGTAAACTGGTCATCATTCTTTGACAAGTAGCGTCATTTTTGCACGGCCGATTATCACATGGGTCGGCGAAGCTTAAAATATTCATGGTAAAAATCGAAGTCTTAAAGGAGAACCCGTTAAAAACGAATATATTAAATTCATATACCACTATAAAAATAATTATTGAACCAACATAGCGATTGGTTTCATAGAAAACGGGATTATTAAACCTAACAATGAATTAAAACCATCTAGTCTGACCATGTGATATTAAAAATCGCGCTAGTGCATAAAGTGTTATGCGATACGACCGGCACGTAGTCATACATGCCATAGGAAATTACACATATGAAGCATATGTGTGAAGATGTATGACGCTACTGCGCTGTCTGTATCGCATAACACAAATACATATCCCAAGACATGTAGAGCGAATTCAAATAGCGCATGGTCAGACAAAAATGCTTTTAATTCGTTTTATGGTTAGTATAATTCCGTTTTTCCCATGAACCACTCTTATGTGTTCAGAATTGTTTTTATACGTATATTGTGTAAGTTTTCTTGATACAAGTTCTCCTTTAAATGGTATTAATTATTTCCTAGCCATGTGGGTAGCCGGCGAGGTCTTGTATTTGGGCGATTTCCTGTTCTTCTTCTTGTTTCAGAGGCAACCGCAAACTGCTACTAGAACTAAACGCTTGGGCCGATTACGACCAGATTCGATCAGAAGGACACTTACCAAAGCTTCATATACGGTGTACATAGTTTTTGGTCAGTGGTCGCCTAGTTCTTAGTATGGTAGTTTTGAAATGACCACTTTCTGACCACCGATCCAAATTCTGTGTACCAGGCGTGTAACCAGACATGAGCCTCCGGAGGGGGGGGGGGCAAGAAGCAAGAAAGTTTCCCAATTTTTCCGGCTCGCTTCGCTCGCCGGGTGACCCAATTATGTTTCCCCCTTTCCCCTTCTTCTGTCCCATTTCTTAGCTTCTCCGTCCCCCATTTTAGTGGTCGGGGGGGGGCAGTCTGCCCACCCACCGCTGGTTAGCCACTGCTGTGTACACCTACCCCCCCCCACCATCAATATGCCCTGGCATAGGCGATGTAAAACATAATCTTTTAAACATATACAGTGGCCAAAATAAGTCGGAAGATTTCTCTAAACTACAAAATGGCCAATACCATATGTTGAAGAAGCGTTGCCTGGGTTGTTGGGCAATTTCTGGACAAATGATATTATTTTTGAATATGCTTAAACCACGGTGGGACAATTGGGGGGGCATTGGAAAATAAAAGTCCGCACCTTTTACAGCATCATGTACTACATGTCACCTTATACCACTGAAAGCATTTGGTTGATCATAATTCCTCGGTAATTCATTAACACATTAATAAAAAAATACACTCTCACTCACTTTATCTTACTATATATACACCAGAAAGATATTTGGAGTCTATTTACAAGACATTTTCTTAAAACACTATGTAAATTGATTGAAACTGCCTAAGTGACACGATAAAATCAAGTGCATCTAATAATCAACTCAGATACGAAAGATATGGAAATACTTATTAATAATAGGAAAATAGTGTATGTTATAATCTATCAGCACACAGATACAACTACATGCCATCCCCACGGGATCCAGACTGCAATTGGCCGTTTGTAACTTCCGACGGCGTTTATGCAATCTGCATTGATGTGACAGAGGCTGGGCGTTTGTTCGCCATTCATCACATAATTTTCGGACATAAATCGGTAATTATGGTAACATTCAAACAGGAGAACCAGTGAAACATCACGAGGCTGCTCACGAGACTGCGGGAAAATACGCCATAATGACAGTTCTTGTCCGTAGGGTAGTATGTTAATGCCTTGTACAACGTGTGCTTCACAAACATTCCCAGTGCTCCTGCTCTGCGATCGTGCTAAGCAAACTTCTCATTCACCAATGTAGTGTTCGCAAACAAATGGTTAAAATAGTACAATAATAGTAATATGACTAAAGTGGTACACTTGCATGGTATTCACGTGGAAATACCAAATTCTCTATTATACAAAGTAATCATAAGTGGCCTTACAAACACACTGGAGCAAGTTAAAATGTACCCACTGTTTATAGTGTGAGAAACGTTTTGACTTGATTGTCATGTTCCCTACATATGGCTGGTTAAAGGAGAATTTGATTCTGGGAAACGGAACGTGTTTAAACATCATAACATTGACATTAATTACGTAATGTATAGTCAAGACTCCTGATACAATTTTAAATCAATTTTTTGAATTATTTTTTTTTTTCTGCATGTTGAAATACGTTTGGTCAGTGCTTGCAAAATAAAGCTGCGCGTTTGGTGTTCGCATGTGGTCGTGACCAGAGTTCGTCACAACTTTTGATCACTCTTCACTGGTTCAGATACAGAATCCTTCTTTATGTGTATAAGTCTCTGCGAGGACAGGCTCCGTATACATTACTGATGGTCTCAATTTGTACATTTGTGTTGGACATTAATTCTGATGGTACAAGACGAAGGCTACGGTCTTCTTGTGATGTTACGCGGTTTGTTACACTCGTACTAAGCGTAGATTTGGTTGACAGATCATTCAACGTCATTGGTCCTAGGATCTTCAACAAGCTTCCCGTTAACATCAAAGAGGCACACCTTCCACCAGTGTCTTTAAGCGGCTCCTGAAAACATACTTATTTCATGATGCTTAGCATTTTGTTTATTTTGGATTTGTTAGTTTTTAACACACATGTAAAGGTTATGTACTTTTAATACCTATCGTGTTGTATTTACACCATAAATGATTTCGATATTTTGTTTCAAATTCCCTAAATGTTAAATCTGAATAACGAGAATAACATGATTGTTTTATACCTAGTTCATATACAGGTGGTTTACAAACATGTGCCAAATGGGAACAGCAGCTCCATGTTGGAGGTGAAAAAATCAAAATAGTGACATGATATTTCCATCATGTCTTAAAAGAATTCTTGGCTTTTGAATACCATTTACAGCATCCAATTTGATTGTTGCGATCCAGAGATAAATGGCTCATAAACCATAGCGGGTGAATCCAATTGTACCACTTTTCACAGAATGGGATACTAACCCAATCAATCATGCCATGTTGATACGACACATTATTGATTTGAAAGAATTCACCCATTACACAATTATAATGCTTTAACTTTGTTCTTGTTCATATCAATTTTTCTTTTTCTCAGTAAACATTCTAAAATGACTTCATAAATAAGTAAAGAACATAAAATAGCACACTCAGCTGGAAACGGAATAGACATTATCAAAACATAATTATTATACAGTTGAATACGTTCTAATTTTCATGTTCTGATCTAAAAATCAATCAATAAAGAGGACATCTCATTGATTATTCTCACACATTTTATTATCAATTTTATTATAGATGTTCCAAGTACTCACCAGGTTCTTTGCATTATTGGTGATGATCGAGTGCTTATAAGCCCATTAACCTATAAACATGATGTTATTACTTTGTTCCAATTTCTGTGAAAGTGGCACAATCGGTATTGCACCCTCTCTTAGAATATTAACCATATCTCTGGATTGCAACAACCAAATCGGATACTGTAAACGGTATTCAAAGGCCAAGACTTCATTGTGATATGAGTGAATAAGTAAATATTTTATTTGTTCAACCTCAAATGGAGGGCGCTTTTGCCTTGCACCAATTTTTTGTGGACACCCTGTACATGTAGTATTATATCACAGAAAACCATAAATTTCGCATGGAACAACTTCGCCAGTAGGCTCGTGATGTTTCACTGGATCTCCTGTTTGATGATGCCATAGACACACGATTATGTCCGAAAATTACTCTATTTAATGACTTATTGTCTTTACCTGTTTCACAAGTATTCCCTGTATATCCAGCTAAACATTGGCATGCAAACTGATCTCCATTTCTTTGACAAGTAGCGCCATTTTTGCAAGGCTGATTATCGCATGGGTCGGCTAGAGCTAAATTATCATGTAAAAGAAAACTATGTTAAATTATTATAAAAATAAATAAACCATTTATTTATTTATATTGATTAAATTTTAAAGTACTCTTTCAATTTCAAACTTAATCATGTAATACTAACATTGGAAATATAGTATATTGCCTGTTATCAAAACATAATAAACGCTGATCTAAAACGTGAAATATATTCGTTTAGGAACAAGCCAAATAGCCAATTAAGAAATAAACAAGTTCTCTTTACAAAACTTTTGAATTGTAGAATCAAATCCACAGTAAGGGCTATTTCGGGAATCGGCGGTTGAATAATGAAAAGTGTAACTAAAGTTTGCAACAAGTTTGAGAGATGATGCCAACAACACCTCCAACAATGCTACCATTGGTGAATGTGACATAAATTCAAATTGTGTTGAATTTTTTGCTCCTCTAATATATTATGGTTTCAATGGCCAGGAAAACCCTCCTATGTATTTTTTTTACCATTGAACATGTTTAAAGGAAAATTCGTTTATAATATATGCATAGATTTTGCTTAAAACATATTCAGTAGCCAAAATAGATCGGGATATTTCATTCCCAACTACAATATGGACAATAATGAAATCTTTAAAAATATTGCCTCATGTTGTTATCCATTCCTTATGTTGTAATAGCCGGATAGAGGAGCGTATTTTTTACATTTGGCTCCAACCACGTGGGGAACAATTAGGGCTGTGGAAATAAAAGTCAGCACCTTTTACAGCATCTATTTACTACATGTCACCTGTATCCACTGAAAGCATTGGTTGCTCCATTACCTTTTTTTTTTTGATTTATTAACTCATTAATAAAAAATACGCTCTCACTTCATATCTTACTACCTTTACACCAGAAGTGTATTTGGGAGTCTATTGCATAGCATATTTTCATGACACTACTTAAATTGCTGAAATGTAGTGAATCAAATAATCTACTCAGGGAATAATTTTAGATACGGAAGATAACAACACACCTGTACAACTGAGTTTGCCATCCCCACTGTATCCAAACTTGCACTGGCAGTTGTAACTTCCGACGGTGTTTATGCAATCTGCGTTGATGTGACAGAGGCTAGGCGTTTGTTCGCATTCATTCTTATCTGCAATGTAAATGGAGTTTATTTCGGTAAGAACAAAACACATAACAGTATACACTGGGAGGCACTCACTGTAAATGGGTGACGGGAATATACAGCCACACTGGCGATTTTTCTGCCCGTAAGGTAGTATGTTAAGTGTTATTAATTAAACATTGTACCACGAGGACTTGTGTGCTTCACACACATTCCCAGTTGCTCTTAAAGATAGCGCTGGAGTTAAGCAAATTCTCATTCCACCATTCAGAGGGCACCATAATGGGTGCAAAATAACCAAAGGTAAAAAAAAAACTAATATAGTATATGGCCCTGAAGTTTTAATATATTTCTATATTTAATCTATATCGAGAATTAATAATAAGTCTCATCACATTTTCCAAAAGCAATCATAAGTGGCCTAGAACACAACATGAGCAAGTTTAAATGTACCCACTGTTTATAGTGTGAGAAACTTTGACTTGATGTTCCCTAATTATGGCGGGTAAAGGAGCTCTTCGATTCTGGAAAACGGCATGTGTTTAAGCATCATAAACTTGACCATCATTACGTATGTGGTAGTCGACGAACGTCGCTGGTACAATTTTAGATGTATACAAATTTATTGAATTAACAATGTGGTTTTTTTCTGCCATGTGAAGTGACACATTTGGCCAATGTATTTAGATCTCTTCAAAGAACCCCAGTGCTATCCCAAAATAAAGCTGTCTTTTGGTGTTCGTTTCGCATCACTGATCCTCTATTCAATGGATGGAAACCCTGGGACTTGAATTGAGGGCACTAAACGGACACATTGGTAATCCAAAAAGAGTCTAAGCAGGTGGTTAAAAAATGTGTTCCCACTTAAAATGTGGATAAGCGACATAACGCCTATAGAATAAGCCAATTCAGATGATCTCAATGTAGTTGCGGCGCGTATGAGATGGAATGTCTCTAAACGGGGCACCGGGGAATACAAAGGAACAGCGCCGGGATAAGAATGGAGGACGCCCCATCTGTAGTTTTCTGTATGAGACCAAGATGACCTGGAAACAGTCCGCATGTGAAAGGGACAGGTCAAAGTGGAACTTGTGCCGGTGGGTGAAAAAAAGCCCACGGTGACATAAATTCCCTAAAAGACGGGGGGGCAATGAGTAAAAGTATAAGACCGCGGCAAGGGTAGAGGAAAGTTGGCAAAATATGACCCTATCCTCCCCCCCAAGACACGATGAAGCTTTGCAAGGATGTGCGTTATATTATTTAGCAACATATATATGCGTGGCATTCTGGTTCATGTGGGGGGGGAAAGACCTCATTATTGCTTTTTTGTTGTTTCTGGGGGCCTGAACACTGAATGGAATGGGCCAGAAACAACCACAACCTATTACATACATACTCACACGCACCCTCACTATTTGGTAAGGCATGCTAATCAATCAAGGGCTCAGTTCAGAAAGCCTTGGATGGGCACTTTTAACAACACTGACCATGCATATCCTGGGTATATAAATCCTACAAAATACAAGATGATTTATTGTTCAATAAAATGGTGAATGAAAGCTATTGAACTTCGCCATGTGAATTGTGATTTTATTAATGCTCTAGTGCTAGCTAGCTTGGCTCATGATATAAATATGCTCGGTCATATGTGCCATGCTTTTATGCGGGCCATTGTTTGTCGTATTCCAGAGTCTGCTTGTGTGAAGACAGTTAGATAAGCCAATCTTCAGTAGCAGAAAGCTATGTGTTTTTGTGGTTTTGTTATTAAGGGCTGCCTCGTGTAGCCACATTGTAGCGTTTAAAGGACAAAAGGGCATTTCTAGACCGGTCCTCTACAAGCTCCATAACCAAAGCAGCTATGCAACATCTTGCGCTTTTTCTTGCTTTAAGTATAAATGGTCATTGGAATGGAGGAATACTCTAAGCTTTGCTTTTCCAGAGAGCATGCCCCTGAAGTTTCTCAGACTTTTCTCTCATTTTTTCTGATACAAGTTTATTTGGGGATAAAAAAACACATTGCGTACATGATTAAAAAGTAGTTGTAAACACCAACCACAAACTTGATGGTGAAATATAAGACTATTATAATTATAGAGGGCCTCCTTTTCTCCCACTTATCCGGCGATGTCCTTCTGTTAAACAGGTGTCTCTGGAATGCTATTGTGTTCGGTAGACCAAGATGTCCACCCGTTGCTTCATTCATCTAATATACAATTACTGTTGTGTAGCCATCCACTGTATAGAGCAGTGGTTCGCATGTGGTCGTGACCAGAGTTCGTCACAACTTTTGATCCCTCTTCACTGGAGTTCAGAGGGCAAGTGCAATCCATAGCCCGGAAACAAATTCTGTTAAACAGGTGTCTCTGGAATGCTATTGTGTTCGGTAGACCAAGATGTCCACCCGTTGCTTCATTCATCTAATATACAATTACTGTTGTGTAGCCATCCACTGTATAGAGCAGTGGTTCGCATGTGGTCGTGACCAGAGTTCGTCACAACTTTTGATCCTCTTCACTGGAGTTCAGAGGGCAATTGCATCCATAGCCTAGGGCCTTGAGATTGAGAGGTATTACTGGCAAGAACAATGTTAGTAGGTGTAATGAAGGGGTCCTTAGCATGCCTGGTATCATAGCTGTGAGAAAGAGTGTCAACGTTGAAGAATTCTTCAGAGATAACATTCGGCGGAAGAAGATGGTGGTGATCCGGTCCATAAAAGAGGCAATTTGAAGTTGGTAGATGTCGCGCACTTTAAGAGTAGAAAGAGAGATGAAAAGGGATCAGTGTGGGCAAGCCATAGAGAATTAGTACAAGTACGGATGGCACGTTTTTGAAGAAGAAAGACAGATTCAAGACTAAAGTTGTTAGGATCAGCCCAAATCATTGCACCATATGACAGATATGGAAGAATGAGAGAGTTGTAAAGAGTCTTAAGAGAATACTGGGGAATAAGATAAGGACGCACCTTACGAATCACACCAATGTATTTGGAAACTATTTTAGATACATGCTGTGTATGGGAGTTCCAGTAAATATTAGAGTCAATTAGTAGGCCAAGGAATTTGGTTGTGTCAGCCTGAAGGATTGGAGTATCGTCAATTTGTATTTTAATGTCAATTTTTAGGTTTATTACTATGTTTATTTTTAAAAATCATATAATTAGTCTTTTTTATGTTTAGAGAAAGTTTATTTAGTTTGAACCAATTAGATATTGTTTAAGTTCAGTGTTAATTATTTCCTCAAGTTTAAGCGGGTCTGAATGGGAAAATAAAATATTCGTGTCATCTGCAAATAAAATAAACTGGGGGATTTTGAACAGAGGGGAAGTCGTTATGTAAAGTAGGAGATAGAGAGGACCAAGTATAGAGCCCTGCGTAACTCCGCATGTGATGCTGACAGGGTCGGAGATGGTGTTGTTGTAGATCACTCGTTGATACTGCCAGTCAAGCAGCTACTCATCCAGTCGTTGGCAAGGCCTCTAATACCATAAGCATAGAGTTTGGATAAGAGAATTTCGTGGTTGATGGTATCAAAGGCCTGCTTAAATCAAGAAAAATACCGATGTAGTGTAGCTTGTTATTCAGATTTTGTGCAATAGTGCAGTACAGATTGTTGATAGCCATGAAAGTAGATCTCTTGGGCCTAAAGCCTAATTGGTGAGAAGTAAGGATGTTGTTTTTGGTAATAAAGTTAAATAAACGGATATAAACAACTTTTTCAAGAAGTTTACTCAAAGTTGGCAAAATGGATATAGGCCTATAGTTTGAGAAAGCATGTTTGTCACCCGCTTTAAAAAAAAAATAGGGGTCACATTGGCAATTTTTTAAGTTGGGGAAGAGGTACAAAACCAGTCGTTATTGATAAGTTGAAAATATGGGCAGTGACCTCACTTATTGATGAACAATTAATAATAATGTGCTGCTAATGCCGTCAGTTCCACTACTCTAACTAAGTTAAGTTAGGGTAATTTAATAATCTCCTCAGGGGAAGTAGATTGCCAATCAATTTAATAGCTTCTTTTCTAATATAGGTAAAAATCTTTCCAATGCCATTGTTGCCGATCAAACCTATGAAGATCGTCTAAGCCGGGAAACATTGCCAGTCACCAGTCAGTTTCAATTCACTCGAATAACTGAGGATGAAATTGATCATCTCCTTAAGAATCTTAATAGTAGCAAGGCCACCGGTCTTGATAACATCAGCCCCAAGCTTCTTAAGATTGGCCATAAACATGTGTCAAAACCTCTTGCATACATCATGAACCTCAGTCTGGAAAAAGGACTTGTTCCATCTGCCTGGAAATAAGTAGAGTATCACCGATCTTCAAGGAAGGGGGTGCTCTGGACACTATAATACAGACCCAATCTGTATCATCCCGGTGGTATGAAAATTTTTGAAAAATTAGTTCATACTCAGCTTTACAGGTTTATTGATCATAATAACATATTGTCTCCTAACCAGTCTGGTTTCAGGACTATGC
Source organism: Ophioderma brevispina (assembly GCA_023653785.1). Taxonomy (NCBI): domain Eukaryota; kingdom Metazoa; phylum Echinodermata; class Ophiuroidea; order Amphilepidida; family Ophiodermatidae; genus Ophioderma; species Ophioderma brevispina. The sequence goes on along the minus strand of JAMKCH010007683.1, from coordinate 116,834 downwards.
ACTCCAATCAAGCTGTCTTCTTCAATGTTACAGACTAATCTTATAACAAACATGAGCACTGGTCTTCTTCGGGTGCTGTTTTCTCAGGGGGGGGGGGAAAAAAAAAAAAACCTAAGAAGACCTTTGATATGGTCCATCATAAAGTGCTCATTAAGAAGCTACAGAGCATTGGAGTGCAGGGTCGGGAACTAGATTGGTTCATGTCTTATTTAATGAACGTAATCAGGTCAAAGTAGGGGAGCACTTGCCAACAAGGCTGCTGTTAACTTTGGTGTTCCGCAAGGGTCAATTTCTTGGCCCCTTGCTCTTCACTATATATATCAATGATTTGTCCGCCAACTTAAAGAGTACTGACTCCAAAGTGTACCTTTATGCAATGACACAGCAATTTTTGTAAAAGGTAAATCACTTGAGGTCGTAAATTGTACTCTCAACAGAGAACTTGCTCATATCTCAAGATGGTTGCAAAACAATTACTTAACCCTCAATGTTAAAAAAAACCAAAATCTATTGCACCTATTTGCTACGCAACAAAAACTTAGTCGTCTTGATCCAGGGGCTTGACGTCTATATTAGGGATGACCGGGTTGAAAATGTTGATTGTTTCAAATACCTCGGTATCTGGTTAGATCCTTCACTTACATGGCGTCCCAATACTGATAAACTTGGTTTGTCAAATCAACAAACTATTGTTTCTACTAAGAGGCGGCTACGAAATATTCTTCCTCAAAAAACTCTTAATCTTTGTATAAATCTTTAATTGTGCCTCACTTTGACTATTGTGATGTTGTGTGGGGGAATGCATGCAGACATACCTGTCTAAACTGGATAAACTTCAAAACACAGCAGGGAAAATTATACTAGGCCTTCCACGTAGATATCCAACAAACATCCTCCTGAATATACTTGGTTGGCAGAATCTCAACGAGCGCCGTTTATACCATCTTAATATCATGGTTTACAAGAGTCTTGCATGCATGCTCCCACAAAACCTCTGCAATATTTTCAGACCAGTTTCTGATAGCCATAACCACAGGACTAGAGCTTGTTCTTATGGTAATCTTGTTCCACCCCCATGTAAAAAATGTTTCAGATAAAAGGAAATTTACCTCCAGGGGGTTAACTCTTTTAATAATCTTCCTTTAGCCGCTAAGCAACCCCTCCCGTTAAGACTTGCTACTTTTAAATATCTCATTTCCCAGTAATTTTATTGTATGGCTCTGTAATTAGTATGTCTTACATTACTTTTTGTGTGTGTGCGTGTATGTATGTGTGTATGTGTGTTTGTATGTATGTGTGTATAATATTTGTGTATGTATGCTTGTAATGTGTGTGCGCGTGTATGTGTGTATGCGTATGTGTGTATGTGTGTGTGTGTGTGCATTATTGTATGTATGCATGGGGTGTGTGTGCGTGTGGGGGTGTGCGTGTGTGTGTGTGTGTGTGTGCGTGTGTGTGTGTGTGCGTGTGTGTGTGTGATGTGTTTGAGGTGTGTATGTGAAATTTGTTTTGTTTATGGTATTATAAGGTTTTGGTATGCTATGACACCTCAACATTTTACTGTGCAATACAATGTTTTATATTATAGCAGCTGGACTGTTTAACTTTTACCATGTACAATTATGTTCTTATTATTGTATTTTAATACTTTTTAGTAATTTCTGTATTTCTTGGTTATAACTTATTGTATTGTATTTCAATTTTTTTGTATTATGTTTGACCCCTGGGCACCCCTGAAAAACAGTGATTACACTGATGGGGTTTCCCCAGGCAAACGAAGATCTAATAAATAAATAAATAAATAAATAGACATAAATAAGCTATTAGAGTTGATGGAAGGTGGTGGTTTAAAGGTCGATGGAGGATCAGGAATTTTTTCAGCAAGTGTTTTGCCAATGTTGGCAAAAAATCGTTAAAACTTTCAGCAATTTCTGTATTTTTGTAAGTCTGTAAACCATGTTTAGGTAGTAAAGTTTTCCACATTAGTTGAGTATTATTTCTGATGTGTTCATTTTTAGATGAGATGAAGGATTTTTTGCCGAGTCGAAGTAGTGAATTTAGGTGGTTACGGTACTTTGTATATTTAATTTTATTTTCAGTAGTAGGTTTTGAACAGTAAAGTTGTAAAGTTTATTTAGTTTGAATAGATTTGATTAATCCTTTAGTAACCCAGGGCTTTTAAGGTGTATTGCGTTTTGAAATTCTTTTATTGACAATAGGACAATGGCTGTCAAACAATGTTTGAAATTTATTCTCGAATATACTGTAGGCCTTCTCAGGGTCAGTAGAGTCAAATACGTCATGCCAATCAGCGATGGAAAGAGCGTGGTTTAGGCCTCTGATATTAATGGGCTTGAGTTGGCGGGAACGGACTGAGTGGGATTTCGGTGATGAGTGTGGATGCATAGACTTGTATGATTTAGTTATAAAAATTGGAAAATGATCGGACAGGTCAGTAATAATAATACCCGAGTTGATGTTAAGTGAATCACAGATGTCATTGGTGAAGATGTTGGCGATTAAACTGACACTAGTGTGACCGTGTTTATCTGTCTTGATTCGTGTTGGACGATCAATAGAAGGAATGAAATCGTGGGAATTAAATTAATAATTCCTCTCACTTGGGATTGACGAGCGAGGAGATTAATGTTAAATCACCCATAGATAACAGGTCTTCTTTTCTTTGGACTGGTGCTAAGGTTATTGTGAGGTTTTATATTAACCCTCTTCTACCGAAGGGGGGGGGGGGGGGGGTGGGGGTGGTTACCACCCCCCCTTCAGTTTTTTTTTCCCGTTCCCCGGCTTGCCTAAAAACCCCCCGTTTTTGTGCCAAATTATTTAATGTAATTGTCATTGACTGTTCCGCTCCTTTAAATCGAAACAAACAATCCACCGGGGTATAGGTCAGATACAGGGTGGATCCCAAGTGATCGATAGGGGGGGTGTGGTAACCACCCCCCCCCCCTCCGGCAGAAAGTACACCTGCCTACAAACACAGGAACTCACAGACACTTGATTTTGGTACCAATAGATAGCTAATTGTCCCCCTCTTTCCATTGATACCAAATGAGTACCCAACAGGCCTAGCATTACGTCACAATGACGTCAATAAAGTCCATGTCCCGCACAACCTGCCATGCCTAGACACACACAGTGAAAAATTCAATTTTTGGCAAAAAGCTTAGAAATAAATCAATTTTCAGCGGTTTTTTGACTCTACTTGAGGGAAATGACTAGTTTTATATAAGGACATCATTTTTAAGATGGCTCAATCGGGTGTTTGAGTCGCAAAAATGGCGAAAATATCAATTTCCACCCTATATTCAGTATTTTTCGTACTTTCCTCAACATATGACGTCATGGTGACATCATAATGGGGATGTGGTACTTATTTGGCTACCAATTGAAAGAAACCGCTAAGCTATCCTTTGGTACCAATTAAACAGAATCGGGTGTTCATGTAACGAAAATCACAGGGGGGGTGGTAACCACCCCCCCCCCCTTCGGAGTTTTTGTTACAAAAATGGCTCAGGTAGGACGAGGTTATAAAAGTCTAGAAAACGACGTAATCGGGTTTGTAGACATAACCAACAATAAATTGAATGAATTGGTAGAACCTCATAAATAGGAATCACAGTCCACGCAATCGATGATAGTCAGGTCGTTGCCAATAGCTAAGCTCGGGGGAAACAAAGAGACAGACACCTCCTCCACGAACGACCCTCTCGAATGAGTTTTCGACGGAATAGTTGCCAAAGTCAGTAGGGAGGCTTCATCTTCAGAATTGAACCAAGTTTCAGAGAACCATGATTTTCAAATCGTTGCGGGAAGGAGGAAAGGTGGTTAACAAAGGCATCTGCTTTCTAGTTCACACTACAATGCTTAAAATGGAAAAGGGAAAGACTATATTAGAGATGCTTGGCACATGGGTATGAATGTTCTCAGAAGTGTATTACTGGCTATTAATAGGATCAGTCTCGGTTACGTTATTGCTGGCAAATGAGGAGGAAGGATGTAGAGAACTGTAAAAAGAAAAGGTTTGTATATTCGAGAAAAGGTCAGCCTCAATGTGGCTACACAGAGGGGTCAACAGAGAAAAAACAACAAAAATACAATGAAAATCAAATTAATAATATTACACAAACACGAAAGTATTGTAATAATATTTACAATAATTTACAATCCTTATAGCGAATAAAAGAACACATTGTTTACCATAATACCACTTTGCACAGGCAAATTCAACAATTAACAGTATACTAGGGGATCCTCAAGCCTAAAAGGCTCAAAATATGGTTGAACCCTACCAGATACCAAAGATCTGGGATGAGTTAGGTCAATTCGATGGTGCGGAGGGGGGTTTTTTCAAATCTGTTGCATGCAAAAATTTGAGAAGTTTTGGTGGAAAGTGGTGACATTTTGTTTTAAAGGACACTACCCGACTACCCTATTTTATGATACAACATAGCTTTTTTCAATACGATGCAGTGATCAAATCTTCAATAAAATTTCAATGTCAAAGTTAAGTCAGATATTTAAATTTGTTTGAGTTTTTAATAAAATCTATATGAAAACTCTAACCGCTAATGATTAAAGGGTATACCTGATTTACGAGCTATGTGAAGTAATCACCAACTTGGGGAAATTATTGCACCTTAAACCTTTACAACTGGATGGTGACAACTTTGTACCAATGGCAGCATCAGTACGAGTAATAGTGCCTAATAATTCTTCTTCAGAAACTATAAAGTTCTAATTTGCAAAGTCAAATAGTACTTAACTCCAGTCTGTCTTTCAATAGACAGCATTTTATTACGACGCTCTTTTACCGTGATACAAACTAATCTTGTTTGCTTATGAACAATGTCAAGGTCATGATCTTCAGTCTAAAAAGGTCCTGGGCACTGCGATCTGAAGTGATGGTTATGTGTCTCGTCGGCATCAGGTGGAAAAGTAAGGTGTGCCTTCAGTGTAGAATAGTACAAAAAATAAGGGGTCATTCAATACACACCTGAATCAGAATGTGGTGTAATTCGTCCTGTAAACTTTAAGAAGGGGGCCATTGAGGTAACAACACTGAAGTTCAAAGAGGAAAGTGCGGTCTCTTCCCAGAGTTCAAATTGCCATGAACTAGTAAATTGTTCAAATGTGCGAGACGTGTTGCAATTTTGAATTTGGATCGATGTTAAAATTGTTTATAAAAGTGGCTCCTTTTATTGATAACAAGTGAAGGATTTTAGAAAGGGAGTTATTGGGTAAAGGGAAGACAGCAGCACAAAAGGGGGTCATTGTAGTACAAAAAAAAGTTAGAAAAAGAGGGTCTATCTTGAGTGGGCCTTGAGTGCCCCCCCCCCAACCAGCACCACCAACCTGGAAAAGGTGGAAACTGTAAATATGTCCTTTAATGTTATGGCCTTCATTTTTACAGTTCCTCTGACTCTGGCAAAGGCAGAAAACTGTTTTTTAGCACAACTGCAGAACTTGTTTTGACACCGGCTTTCAAATCTGAAATCATAGCATCAGTTGTGCTAATACCAGTTTTCTGTCTTGGTGTAGGGTTTGGGGGTGGTGGGGGGGTAGGAGGGATTTGGACCACGCTTTGGGCATTGTCGATTTCCCATTGCCTAAATGTACGGTCACACAGAAGACAGCTCCCGACCCCACCTCTTCCGACTACACAAGACCGCTTTTTTTTTCAAAATCGCTAGTCCCTTGTTCAACTTGCAAATTTAACAATTTTTACCCGACCAGGGATATGATTCGAGTTTCCCCGTCGTCACCGAGACAAGGGGTGCCTGACCACGCCTAGCAGTATGCGACACATCAGAATCACAGATCAATCATTTTAATTGGCGAACGACACTTGTTCAGTTCCCGATAAGGCACCGACCATTGAAACGAAGCACAATTGTGACATGTCACTGCACGACTGCTCACAGATTGGTCACCGAGTTGTTGAAGCCAAGAAAAGTACAGCCACATAGAAGACCACCCCGATGCGACCCACCTCTACCCAACAACACAATACCACATTTTTGTTCAAAATCGCTGTCCGTCCTTGTTCAAACTACAAACTTACAGACGAATATTCTATGGCCTAGCAGTAGCGACAGCATCAGAAAATCAACAAGATCAAGCATGGCACTTGTTCATTCCAATCAGTCGCAAACCTAACATGCACACAAGTTGTGACATGTTGCTGTCACGACTCCTCGATTCCAAAACCCGCGACGAGTTTTTTTTAAGTTGCAAGAAACAATTGTGGCGTTTTTTTTTTTTTCAAATGTTGCCACTTGCTCCGACCCAAACACAAACTGCAGAACACTGTAACAGAACACTCCCAGACTTGGCCAAAACTACACCCGAAAAAGGAAAATTACTCACGAGTTTCTAACAATGGCCAATCGGCTCCAGTTTTGAACAGTCCCTGGAAGCAGTTTTCTTTCTAGCAAATATCGGTAAGACTACAGAAGATTGTACAGAACAGTCCAGACTTTGCCCAACTACATATGAAAAAGAAAACTGCTCACTTTTTTCGAAAATTGGCCAAATCGGCACGAGTCTCTGAGCAGTCCTGTAAGTGGTTTTTGTCCAAAAAAATCGGCTGTGTGACTGAGCCTAAAGGTATAGTCACCCAGAAATACCGCTCCCGACCCAACCACTTCGACTACCCAAGACCGCATTTTTTTTTCAAATCGGCTACAGCCTTGTCAACTTGCACAATTGGACAATTTTATCCCGACCATCCCCGTCGTCAACGCCGACAAGGGCTTCTGAACCCCGAGCAGTAGCGACAGCATCATGGAATCAACAGGATCCAGCATGTTTAACTGGGGCGACGCCACTTTTTCAGTCCCCGATTAGTCCCCGACCTTGAAACAACGACACAAGTTGTGACATGTCACTGTCATGACTGTTCGTCGATTGGTAGCCGAATTGTTGACGCCAAGAAAGGCCCGCACACGAAGACACCCGCGACGCGACTATACCTCTTCCCAACTACACAACACCACACTTCTTTCCCTCGCTGAAGTGTTGTTCAAATTACAAGACAGAGATGCTGCAATCGCCGAGCAGTAGGCGATCAAGCCACTGTCACTCAATTAGTCGCAGATTGCTATTTATACCCACCCACTTTTAAAAGCACTTAAATAAATACTCTAGACACTAAACAATTTTTCTGACAGTTTCTTCAATTACTATTAACTTTGGGTAAACAAGTAATGATAATTACCGGAGGTATTTAATAAAACACATTACTTTTCCCCTGAACTGATGAAACTAACGACCCTTCTTTGGGAACACCTCACATAAAGGACATATTTGGAACAGAAAAGTAAACCAAACGCTTAAACGCTATAACAACTCTAAATTAGTTAGATTTTTATTTTTCAATCTAATTTGTCAATAGAGAGTTCCTTTAATTCTAATGACCAGTTTTAGACAAACATTACATGAACATGTTAAGCACGGCATGCCATCCTCCGAGGACTCTATGCCATCCTCCGAGGACCTCTATATAAAAATTCATTTATTTCCCCCTTGATCAATCTTTTTTTCAACAAATACTAGGAAAATTTAATTATTTCCCCTTTAAAATCAACTTGCCACCAACTTGGGTGATTTTGTATGGTGTATATTCAAAATTATCACCCTCAATTCCCCTAAACACTTCCCCTAACCTTTTGTCATATTAGTGGATATGGGGCATTGTTTTTATCATGCTATGAAAATAAATAAGGACATCAGGTATTCCCCCCTTTAAAATCCCTTTCTAACCATGTGGTGATTTTGTATGGTGTCTATTTGGAATCAACACCCTCAAATCGACATAAAACACTTCTTAAACCCCTTAGTCACATTAGTGGATCTGCACATGAGATATAGCTAATTTAAAAAAAATCAGGAAAATTTGGGTATGCCCCTTAAAATCCACTTTCCACAATCTTGACAATTTTTGCATGTGCAATCGGAATCAGCACCCCTCGAATTGTCCAAAAACACTTCTTCAACCTTTCAGTCAAATAAGTTGAAGATATTGCGCATGGTTTTATCACGCTCATATTCTTAAAAAAATAGAAAATCGGGTTATCCCCTTTAAAATCCACTTGCCATCAATGTGGTGATTTTGTAAGGTGTCTTTTTGAATCATACCCTCAAATTGACATAAACACTTTTTTCAACCCTTTAGTCAATTTAGTGGATCTTGCACATGGGTTTCATAAAGCTATATTTTAAAAAAAATAGAAATCGGGTAATGCACCTTTAAAATCCACTTTTTCCACAACTTGAAATTTGCATGGTTGCATATTCGGAATCGCACCCTCGAATTGTCCAAAAACACTTCTCAAACGTTTTAGTGTATCTTGAGTAGGGTTCCCTCAAATATGCCACCCTGGATCCCCTACTAGTACGATATATACAGCATCTGATTATAAACATGCCCTGATATTTAATCAAGTTATAATATAGGTTTTTCCCAGTTAATTTTCCACTTGTTTAATTGATTTAATAAAACAGACAATTGGAATTCGTCCTAAAAATGCGAATCGCGAGAAACGCAAAACCAATTTAAGTTTTCGGTGACTGATATTCATATTTGTGTAATTGTATTTCGACTTTGTGTCATTGATTTTCGTCCAATTGCCCGTCGAATTCGTCCGTCAATATCAAGACCGGCGTATTAGAAAAGCAAATTCGTCATTTTTCATTGATATTCATCATCGTCTCTTTCAATTTAGTCACGTGTGTGTAGGCCTATTGTATTAACATTAGATATTGTTCTTTTGGGGATGGTTCTGAAATGTTTTTTCCTGCAATGTATCTTCAAAACGCGCTAATTTTTGCCTTATCTTTGTTGAGTCTTTTCGCCTGAAAATTACGCAAATAAGTGAATTTGAACAATTTGTTAAATAAGGAAATATATAGGTTTTCCCAGTTAATTTGGCACTTGTGTAATTGATTTTAATAAAACAGACAATTGGATTTCGTCCTAAAAACGTGAATCGCGAGAAACACAAAACCGATTTAACTTTTCAGTAACTGATGTTCATTTTTGTTTCATTGTATTTCAACTGCGTGTCGTTGATATTCGTCAAATCCGTTGACAAATTCGTCCCGCGTGGCGATGACTACTGAATAGAAAAAGCAATTTAGTCTTTTATAGTTGATTTTAAGAATCTTGTCTTTCATATTCGTCGGGTAATCATTAAATGAAATAAAGTGTTTATTTCATGATTGGTTCTCACCGTATAGGGTATATATCCAATTAATAGTGCATGTAAAAAGCAGCCTTCGTCTAAGAAAAAGGTGCGGGTGGGGTTGCGCTATGCTTATCATAATTTGAATAAATTTCTATCTATGTGGGTGGTCATAAAGGGTAGAATTCTGCCATTGATTAAACGGGTTAAGCCAAAATAGTCAAAGTCATAAAAATGCAAAAAGTTAAAAATTCAAACAAAAGATAAACATACATATTTTTTCAAGATTCAAGATTCATTTTTTTTTATAATTGACAATGTTATATATTTCCTTATTTAACAAATTGTTAAAATTCACTTATTTGCGTAATTTTCAGGCGAAAAGACTAAAAAAAGATAAGGCGAAAATTAGCACGTTTTGAAGATACATTGAAGGAAAAAACATTTCAGAACCATCCCCAAAAGAACCATATTTAATGTTAATAAAATAGGCCTACACACACGTGACTAAATTGAAAGAGACGATAATGAATATCAATGAAATATGACGAATTTGCTTTTTTAATACGCCGGTCTTGATATTGACGGACGAATTCGACGAGCAATTGGACGAAAATCAATGACACAAATTTGAAATACAATGACACAAAATTGAATATCAGTTACCGAAAAATTAAATTGGTTTTGCGTTTCTCGCGATTCGCATTTTTAGGACGAATTCCAATTGTCTGTTTTATTAAAATCAATTAAACAAGTGCGAAATTAACTGAGAAAACCTATATAACATTGTCAATTCGATATAAAAAAATGAATCTTGAATTTTGAAAAAATATGTATATCTTTTGTTTAGTTTTTTTAACTTTTGATTTTTTATGATTTTGACTATTTTGGCTTAACCCGTTTAATCAATGGCAGAATTCTACCCTTTATGACCACCCACATAGATAGAAGTTTATTCATCGTAGTGCAACCCCACTTGCAACTCTTCTTAGACGAAGGCTGCTTTTTACATGCACTATTAATTAGATATATATCCTATATATAAGGTGAGAACCAATCATGAAATAAACACTTTATTTCATTTAATGATTACCCGACGAATATGAAAGACAAGATTCTTAAAATCAACTATAAAAGACTAAATTGCTTTTTCTATTCAGCAGTCATCGCCACGCGGGACGAATTTGTCAATGGATTTGACAAATATCAACGACACACAGTTGAAATACAATGAAACAAAAATGAACATCAGTTACTGAAAAGTTAAATCGGTTTGTGTTTCTCGCGATTCACATTTTTAGGACGAAATCCAATTGTCTGTTTTATTAAAATCAATTACACAAGTGCGAAATTAACTGGGAAAACCTATAGATAAAAAAAAAACACAATGGGCGGTTTAAATCATCAACATTGGAGATGACCAGATGGTACATGATGTATTAAACAAGAAAGCCAATTTAAAGGGGATATGCGAACATCAGTATGCATAAAAGGGTGATGATCTACTGGGAGGATGAAGATTGAACATGCAATTTAAGGGGCAAAACAAATTTTGAATAGCGCCACTAAAATGCTTAATTATGCTAATTAGCATAATAACGCATGGCCGATTTTAATTTGTTTTCCACCAAAATATGCGCAAGTGATATTTAGGCAATTACATAAAATTTGGGACAAAAAATAATTTACCGTTTAAAAATGGCGCACGAAAAACAAAATGTTGGGTCCACATGGATCCCAACCCCCATACCCCTTAATATACTAAAGTGTTATATTGATGAAATGTATGTGAATCAAATAAAGTATTCAGGGATTAATCTTAGATACGGAAATACTAATTATATAGAGGAAATAGTGTTTGTTATAATCTAACAGCGCACCTGTACAACTCAATTTGCCATCCCCACTGTATCCAGACTTGCACTGGCAGTTGTAACTTCCGACGGTGTTTATGCAATCTGCATTGATGTGACAGACACTGGGCGTTTGTTCACATTCATTCTCATCTGCAATGTAAATGGAGTTTATTTCGTTAAGAACAAAACACAGTATGCATTGGGGAGGCAGTCTCTGGAAATGGGTGACGGAAACATACAGCCACATTTCGTCGTTTTTTTTTTTAAAGTCGCTCTCACTCACTGAAATCGTTTTGTTTTTGTCACCGATTAACCTATTGGTTGTCCTATATTACTAAAAAACAAAAATTGTTTGTCTGTCTGGCTATGTGTTTCGTAATCCTTTGACGTATGGAGCTGATATAATAATAATAATAATAATAATACTCAGAAATTACAAATTGCTAGAGACTATACAACTTTAAAAAACAAGCTAAAATTAACAATAATAGTGTTGAGCAATGTGTCATAATAATTTAGTTTAGGTCAGGTGCTCCTTAGTTTTGAATGCTGATATTAACGAACAATTTTATAGCACATCAATTATGACTACTGTTAAAGGGCGAGTATCTCAAAGGAAAATATTCAAACATGTTAAAGGTGTAACGAGAGAATTCACATAACAGGTGTCCCTAAAATGGGAAATTCTGATTTTTGCACTAATGTAAGCTTTCCCATGTGGAAATATCAAGCTGAAAATTATTTCTTTGGGACAATTATTTTTATATGTTTTATATTGTTTTTATATTGAAATTGAGCAAATGAAAATCGCTTTTTGTTTTAAATTCCAGGGCATTTCTGTAGCCAAATACAAGGTAAGACATCTATGGGGAGGGGTCTTATCTATATGAAATCACTACATAATTCTGACACAATGAATGGATGCCCCAAAGTCTCTCGTTGCGCCTTAAATATTAATTCTTAGAACATAATTTTCAGATTCACGTACTGCATCTGGTTGCGGGCAAAACCTCACACAATGGTACCAGATCGATAACTAGAAGCAGTTCTTTGGAATACAATACTATATGAGATGTTCTGTCTTCTTCTTGCGTATGAGGCGGCAGCTAAATATGTTGAAGCCGGTAGAGCCAGCTCTCTCTTGATTGGTTCGGGTTTGATAAGTCTTTATCCACCGGTGGACGAAAGGTAGGGCACTCAATGAGAATGTGTCCGCAGTCTGTGATGGAGAGCCACATTGGCAGGCTGGAGATGGTCGCAGCCCCATCGATACATATTGCTGCTAAAACGACCGACTCCTGTGCGAATCCGGTTCAAGGTGACCCATTCCTTGCGTGAAAGATTACTATCTGGTGGAAGTTCTGTCATAGGTGTGCAGTGTAGCCAGGCAGTGTTCCATGTCTATAAGATGTTGAATGGAGAGCTGGAGCGTTTAGCAGCGTGTCGACAGAAAAGGTCGAAGAGAGCGCAGTCTCTGTCTGCCGAGCTGGATTGATTCTTTGACAGTGTTATGCAGCAGGTGCTTGTTATCCAACAGAGTCTTATTCACATTTCTCTCCGAAGCACTGCAGGTGCAATGCCTGAAAGCACTGGTAGAAACTCAGATGGAGTGGGACGAAGGCAGCCAGTAATAGTTCTCATGGTCTCGTTGAGTACTGTGTCCAGCTAGCTTCTTTGTGTGAGAGCTATTGCATTCAGCAGCGCTGTAGACCAGAGCCAAGGCGGTGGTGCGTATGGTCGTTGGGCTGGCAACCCATGAGGATCCAGCAAGGTGGATGTTATTCCTCGAAGATACCTTTGCGCGTACTGACTCGAGGTGCTGCCGATAAGTAAGCTGCCGATCAAGCTTCACTCCCAGATAGGTTGGTGTAGGATTGTATGGCAGAGGCGCTCCACTGAGGTTGATTTGAAGCTGCGATGAGCCTCTTTGGTGTTAAGATGGAAAGCAGTAGCGGTGGTCTTGGCTTCACCAGGGGTCCTTTCCCGAAACTCAGTCGTAAATCTACGTGCATACTATGTCATGCCTGAGTGGACCAATTTGTCCAAAGCACTGTGTAACTGGTATGAAAAGGTCTGTTACGTAGGACATACGCATGAGTTAGTATACACGTAGGGTTACGCACAAGTTTGGGGAACGGGCCCCAGGTCTTGAGACATGCTGCAAGTAGGGCCATATCTGCAGTAAGTGTACTTTCTACTTCTGTCCAGCTTCTATCCGAGTGACGAAGGGCAAGATCTTCATATTCTAGCCAAATTGTCTAGATGTTGTTTGAGGTAAATCGCTAATATTCAAGTTGAACAGCATGGGAGCCAGTACAGATCCTTGTGGTACTCCGTTCCTCAGACGACGGAGACGACTGTTCTGCACATCACTGGGATGGTCCTGAGAAGCTTGAGTGTCAAGCCCTGGTGCCACACTGTGTCATATGCTGTAGTAAGGTCCACCAAGATGACGCCTGCCTTACGACGTTTTTCAAAGCTTCCCTTAATATCATTTGTGAGTTTTACAATCTGATGGGCAGTGCTCCGGCCACGGCGAAATCCTGTTTGTTAGTCAGGCAGATAGGGTTCGACGACTGGCTCCAGCCCGGCCAGGATCATCCTCTCAAGGAGTTTGAAGGAAATACACAGTAGCGATATTGGGCGGTAGTTCTTAGGGTTGTCAATAGGCTTGTTTGGCTTGGGGAGTGCGATGATAGTAGCCCTCCTCCAGATCTTGTGTAAGGACTAGTTGGTAAGGCAACATGTGTAGAACTCCTCGAGCCATTGAAGACACCGTGGATCGCAGTGCATCAAGAACTCCGCTGGTATGTTATCAGGCCCCTGGGTTTTTCCACTCTTTAGTTGGCTGATAGCAGAGGTGAGCTCATTATAGTGAGAAGGGTGTTGACAGTGACCTGTCCACGCCGGGGGCTCGACGAAGTTTGTTGATCTCTTTTTTAACGGAGCGAGTGTGATCCTTGTCAATGTCCTTGAAACGACCATTTGCGCGGAATTGCTCAGCAGTTGAGTTGGCAGATATAGGAGTGAAGTCTCCATCCAGCGCTCACGACGTTTTCTGTCCAAGCAGTTTGTCAGATCTGAAGCCTTGGATGTCCTCTTTTCTTCTTCTTCCCATCTTCCACGGGTTCAGAATTCAAGAAATCATTGTAAAGAGCATCACATTCCTCATCCCAGGATGGAATATAACTTAACTGCGACGACAGCCAGGTGGGATGGTCTTCTTTGCTATCTTAATAAAGAGTTTGCATAGTGCTGGGTAAGAATTGTCCAGGTTGGAGAATGTTGGTGTCGGAAGGTTGGGCACTTCTGAATCCACCAGGTTCTTTTAACGGGTCCCAGTCCGCCTTGCGGAAGTTCCACCTTTTCACTGGCTTTGTTGGTACAGACTTAGCAAGGCTCTCCTGAGCGATCAGTGATGGTCTATGTTGAGACTTTGGAAAGCGGTCGAGAAAACTACGGTGAACAGAAATGGCGTCCATATTTACAAATGCAAGGTCGGGATTTGAGGTTAAATGTGTTCCACCTTCCAGAGTAGAAATGTATGGTTGCTTGTGGTCGTACAAACCTTGTACGCTAGATTTGGAAGCCCAGTCCTCTAGGGTGGATCCGTCAGGGTTGGTATTCCTGTAGCCCCAGGTAATGCTATGGCTGTTGAAGTCACCAGCGTAAGATGCAAAGTGCACCATAAGTAAGTAGAGAATCTGCTTGAAGCCGGGAGTTAGATGGCCTGTAGACATTGGTGACGTGGATAATTTGGGTCGTTGCCCATTCCAGGGTGGGATCTACAGGTGAGGTTGCAATTTGCTTCCATTGAGCTGTGTTTCCAACAAAGGTGGCAATCCTATATGTTATGTGGTCATATATACTTTAACGCTTACCTGTTTGGCATCTCTCTCCTTGCCAACCAGTTGATGTACAGTCACAGATGTACGCATTGTCTCCATCGTAACATCGTCCACCATTTATGCACGGATAACTACTGCATTCGTTAAACGCTATTGGTGATTTAAACAGTTTGAAAATTAACTTTAAGAATGTTGATATTTTCATAGCCTTTCATCAAGGCGTTGTTTTCCTACAGTCCCTGTATAGCGCCCTCTCACAAGGAGTATCGTGGGCATCGCCTTTCCGCAATTTGTTTTATGTGTTTTGATTTACTTTAGTTTCAGCGATAAATCTTTCGCAATTTTCCTGGGAACTGATTGGGCAATACATAAGACTTACATAGTAACGCGCCATGCGAACAAATGTGATACTACCGCCTGGCGGCATTGTTTATGTTATATCGGGCATTCATATTGTGGCTAAGAAAGGGTTCACTTAACAGATAATCTTGGCACGAGCGATCAATTTAGTACGTACAATGTCCCATATGATTGGGGGGTGTGATAATTCAAAACAATTGAAACCTTCATATCAAAATATTTCTCATCTATTGGGTTAAAACACTATTCTCCTCAAAACTAGTAACGTGTGCTTTATGTGGGGTAGCATTGCGCCAACCCCTTCAAAAATCAACCTTAATTCAGTGAACCTAGAATCGTTTTCTTTTGTTGATTAATTTCAACGTGTTTTCGAAGAAGATATACTTCCAAAATGTGATTTTAATTTTAGCAAATGTTGTATCAAATTCTTCCTTGGGTGTAATTTATGTCCATTTAATACGGATGATTTGATAACCTTTTTAAACATGTAAGTTTTGGGACAACATTATTTGGAATCAACAAGCCAATATTACATCGAAACAATCAAAACATTGTGCGCGGACTCTTGTGCAAGGTTAAATGCAAGGTCCCATGGGTTCTTCCGCTGGACTAACCTAACTTCTTCTACTTTCTGGTTGGACTGCAGTTTGCATGTAATAATAATAATACATGGGTTAAGAAACACAGTATATCAAAGACTATGGCCTACATACTAACATTAATAACAAACTAAAAAGCTAAATATGATAATAAAAAATGACATATCAGTTAATGACATATTTCATACAGAGGGTAAAAATAATCATTAAAGATACAGTATGCCATAAAAAGAATGATAAAATACCACGGAATCTGAGCATCAAAACTAGTAATATACAACGGTAGGATTAAAAAATCACAAACGTATGAGAACGTGACAATAATTACACGTACCAGCATTCCACAATTTCAAACTACTTTTCAAGCAATTGGTCGAATTCCGAAATATGTATGTATTGCACACTGAGATGGTGGCCGTACATATATACATGTATAACTAATAAGATGCATTGAAAAGGTGAATTGTTAGACCTTTGAAATAGTTTACGATAGATACGGTAACTGCACGAAGCTTGGAGGGCAACTTGTTGCACACTTTTAGTACAGCTGCAGCGAAAAACCTTCGCCGTAGAACTTGGTTTTACACATATTTAGTGAACGTGTACACAGAACTTCTGAAGCCGGTCTTTACGCCATTGGTTATACTCCTCAATAAGCATGATAAGCTCACTTATATATCTAGGAGCTAAATAACGATGGTAATGTCATACAATACATACTTGTGCAGCTGGTTTTCCCGTCCCCAGAGTAACCCACTATGCATTGGCAAGAGTAGCTGCCTACGGTGTTTGCACAGTCAGCGTTGGTGGCACAAACACTTGGAGTTTCTCCGCATTCATTGATGTCTATAATATATACAAATAAGAAATATAATTATAAAAAAAAAATATTCAAAGAGAGCAAAATACTCTGTGTCAAATCAACAGCGAGTTCCCATAGTCAAACGGAATTAACTATCACCTAAATGCAACCCTGTTTGACCAAATCTACTTAAATTGAATGGTTCCTCCAATGTACGTCTATTGAGAACTCATTTTTAGAAACTCAGCATTTCTCGAATATACCTGAATTATTGCTATCTTTCAATGAATTACCACGAATTTCAGCGTAAAACACTATTTTATTGGACTCGACCTAATGTGTTTTCTAATTGTTGCATTTAGAGACAACTTTAATTTTATATATCTTTTTTTTTTTAAATTGATTACACACATTATTAACATGGCTCATATGAACCATTAAAGCAATTCTATGCCAAACACAATGGATACATTGTTGTTTGTTACTTTATTGGTACAGCAATAAGGTCACTGCATTCCTAAGGGTGTTACTTTGAAGAATTTATCATATTATAAAAATAAACCCAAACAAATGGGAATGACTGGTCTTGGTATCTACAGGGAAAACACTTTACTACAAAAATGGTAGTTAAATATGCCATCATGAATTTATCCGAATATAAGGCCGCGTATTGGTTATTATGTATTTAGTATAAATATTTCTACGCCGTGAAAAAATAAACACCACAAAAAAGTAACTCCCACCCCTGAAATTTGTCAAGTTCTAACGATACATCCGATTATACATTATGGGATATAATTGGAAGCGGTGTTTATTTAGGCGTATTTTGACACCTCATTCGTGGCGATCGACTAAGTATTGTTGAAGTTATGCCCACTTGACCGAACCCACCCAGGATTTAAAAGTTGCAGTAAAACCTATTTACAATCATACTCTTTCCAATGGAAGTCAGTGCAATCCGCTTCTTCTCTGCATGACTAATTCTCCTTCTCTATAGGTAGCAAAGTATACACATAGCACACAACTGTTTGTTGATACCAAATTTGGCCCAATATCATGGTCCATAAAACAGCTGTATTTTTTTTTTTGTCTTTTCCTCCCAATATTCCCGCCTTATTGGTTGGTTAAATTATGAAAATTAAGGTAATACAAAGAGAAGATATCAGTAGCTTCCCACAATGCATTGCTTCCCATGGAAGATTTGTACAAACTTGCATTTTGAGAATGTTTCATCTCTAATGATTTACATATGACTATGTGTACAAACATTTCCATTGAAAGCAATGCATTGTGGGAAGTTTTTGATATCTTCTCTTTGTATTACCTTAATTTTCATAATTTAACCACCCAATAAGGCGGGAATATTGGGCGGAAAAGACAAAAAATAAGGGCTCCCACCCAAAATATATTCAGCTTACCACTTCTACAATATTCTCCGGTGTATCCTGGTAGACATGCGCATTGGTATCCAACTATAAGCTGCCGACAACGACTGCCATTCTCACACACATTGGTTGAGCAACTGCCATCGTGTTCTGTTTCAAATTTGCAACACAATTATTAAAGAGGCATGAGGACATTTCCAGAAAGAAGCGCCCTCATTTTTTTCTAACCCTGGATTTTTGCATATTGCAAAGCTTACCAATGTATTAGATCACCTTAAGTGAATAAACCGAATACGCCGTCTTTATATAATAAGATTATGATTTAGTATTTTCTGTCGCGCACCAGACATGGTTTTCTATGGGGACGATTACGATAGTAGGCAAGTTCAAAAAAGGTTTACGGTTTTCTTTTGTACTTGTTTATCCAATAAACTTTTGAAACGTTCTTGGTAGGTGGTCTACAACAGATCCAGTGTAATTTGAGAGAAATTCGTATCCTAAACAAAAATCATCGGAGTGCGTGTTCCGATCGTCTTGGGGACCCCCCTGATTTACCCGGAAGTAGTGTTGATTT
Organism: Ophioderma brevispina; assembly: GCA_023653785.1. NCBI lineage: Eukaryota > Metazoa > Echinodermata > Ophiuroidea > Amphilepidida > Ophiodermatidae > Ophioderma > Ophioderma brevispina. The sequence goes on along the minus strand of JAMKCH010007683.1, from coordinate 98,210 downwards.
TGATATCAGATGAAAGGCCGTATTTTTTCTCATTGTCCCGAAATTCGACCCCTCAAATTTATTTCATTCCCAAGATATAAACAAAAAACCGCCGTTTTAGTGGTTGGTTAACCATCAATATTAGCTCAGTATTGAATAGGGCTTTTCAACATGCATTATTGCGTCTACCATCAAAACCGCAAGTTTGTTTCCCACGGTACTTGATGGGGTATATGTGCAAGTGCCAGGCTCTCATATCAAGTAGAGAACACAATACACATAAATCGGAACAAGCACCTTTAAATGACCAGAACACGTTATCTACCCAATTACCCACTTTTAAAGACGGTTACTAGATCTGTCAATGCACATACAGGTCACTTCTTAAGTAGGACTATCGGCTATTACATTCCATTAGAAAACAAATCACTATAAAATAAGTTTTCTCAACCTATTCTTTAGGAACTTGGTTCTTATAAAAGATAAGCCTCAGCGGCTAGATTCATTCTGTTTTTCTTTATTTGTTAAACTTTCTATCATTTCTGACACAAAAGTTCATAAGGTCTTTTGTAATCCCGTTGGAAAATTACTTTGCCGTTTGAATTTTTTTACCAAAACTCTGGTCATTGATGGAGTACATCAACACGACCACATAACAGGAAAAGGGATGAAAATCACTTCTGTCTCTAGTGAGATACAGATTCAAAAACATAAAACCGATTTCATCACTTTCCAGAAGAACTTTTTGCATACAATTTGACTCATATATATAGTAGGACATAAATACAATTACATTGCTGAAATAGAAATTCAAGAAAATTACTCCAATACGATTTTTAAAAGGGGCAAAACAAATTTTGAATAGCGCCACCAAAATGCAAAATCCTATTTTATGCTAATTAGTATAAAAACGCCATGGCCAATTTAGTTTTTTTACCACCAAAAATGAAAATGGAAATAAAAAACAGTGAGGGCGGGCTGGTGTAGTGGTGTAGTGGCTTATCCACCCGCCTTTCACCAATGCGGCCCGGGTTCAATCCCCTGTGGAGCCTGTGTCGTACGTGAATTTGGTTGCCGATCCATACCCGTCCTCGCAGGTTTTTTCCGAGTACTTCGGTTTCCTCCTGCCTCTAAAATCGGACTTCTTCCCATAAACCCTTCTTTGTCGTTTCTGGATATACTCGTTGTGTTAAAGCAGTCTTAAGCGATCCACAGCGGCGGCCTGAGCACTTCGGTGGATTTGTCGCGCGTTATAAGAATTAAATATTATATTATTATTATAAGTAGAGGTCAGAAGCTGTCAGAGACAAAAATGTATGTACTGTAGTAAGGAAAGGATGTGAAATGAAAAGAGGCAAAGGAAAGAAAGGGGTGTTGACAGTGATACAGCCAGGAGATAAGATAATGAAACAACAAAGCAGAGGGGGAAGGAGGAAAAAGAAGGGGAGAGGGGAGAAAAAGGGTCAGAGAGGGATGGGGAAGATAGAAAGGGGGGAATATCGGGATGGAGATATTGGGAGAGAAAATGGGAGAAGAGAGGGAGAGAAGGGCACGGGAGAGAGGAATGGAGAGGGAAATTGAGATGTGTAAGGAAGCTGAGATACAAAAACGGAAGTGGAACAAAAAGACAGGGAAGGTTGAGAAAGACCCACCTAGCACACTGGCGGGGAAAGGGACACAAAGTTGTGCAACTCGATGTTTAAAATACAACGCATATTAGTTGAAAATTATTGGTATACTTTGAGATGCGCATGTTTGGGTGAAAATGTATATACCTGATTGGCATAGCTGTAAATTTAGGCGTCCAATAATTGTACTTTCCATCTAAATTGGTGGTCTACTTGGGTCAAATCTCCAAAGTATGTTTCATATTGCCCATCATATTGTTATCCTGTATTTATGAGCTACTTAGTACACACAATTGCCGCTAATATAAAAATGCTTTATCGGATTCATATGTAATTTTGAGAACCTTAAATTGAAGAGTCGAGCTCAATCATGTAAGGTTATTTAACAATTCATTGGCATTTATTGTAAACTCCCCGTTCAAAGAGAGCTAGGATAAAATGTGTGATATCATATCAAAAAATGGGAGTCTGCGCTGCGAATGATGAATATTGCAAAACCAATGTAAATTTACAAATCATACCTTGGTGTATGTGTATACCTCCTGGTTGACTAAAAACAGATGGTCCCACAGCTTCAGCTACCTGGCCCAGATATTTATCCATTTTGACTAACTTCGGTAAGTTCCAGTCAGTCCAATAGATGTTGGTGTCGTAAACAGCAATGTCGAATGGATGAATATCCGGGTTGGTGATGGAAAAAAGAACCTTTCGGTCGTCTCCATTGAGATCTGTAGTCTCAATTTTATTATTTCCTGCATCACACCAATATATTCTCTGATCTGAAATTAAAATTGCAATTCAACTTTATTATGTGATTTAAAACAACGTCTCTTTAGGGTTTGTGTTTTATACGATATCTTTGTTTACATACCTGAAAAGTCTACGGCCAATCCGTTTGGGAATTGCAGATCAGTATCTACGAGAGTAACTCGCTCACTTCCATCAACCTTAGCTCTTTCAATTTTCTGATTCTCGTCCCCAGTCAGTCCAATATAGATGCCTAAAATTAAAATTAAAGAAAACGTCTTATTCATCATATTTTTTTCGCAATCTGAGCTGAAAATTATTTCTTTGTTACGAACAATTTGAAATTTCTGATTTCCTATTGGAGCAATTACAAAATAAAGCCTATGTTTTATATTGAAATATAAGCAAATTCAAATCAGCTATATTGTTTTCCTATCTTAAAGCATTTATGTGGCCAAATACAATGTAAGAAATATATATCGAGTGTCCGATCTACACCTGGCACAAAAAGTATCTCGGCATGTTTTTCGATCAGTATTGTGCCAAAGTCAGACCATTTTGAAAGTTGTCGAAATATACATTTTGTTGCCTAGGTCTTGCTCTTTCGTTTAACACCTTGCTTGTAAAAAAACATGCAGAAATGGCTGAGATAGAACACCCGAAAGACGCAAACCCCCAAAACCAAAAGTTGCAGTTTTTGGATTTTTCAATGGGCATTGCAGTGTAGTGGGACACGAACACGTGTACCACAATCAATATTGCAAGTAGGCTTTCTCGCTCACTCAGTCACTTCTTTGTGCAGCATCAATACACGCGTATTATTGCGTTGTACCACATAGTGACCATTGAAAAATCCAAAAACTGCAACTTTTGGTTTGGGGGTTTGCGTCTTCGGGCGCTCTATCTCAGACATTTTTGCACGCTTTTTTACAAGCAAGGTGTTAAATGAAAGAGCAAGACATAGGCAACCAAATGTATATTTCATAAACTTTCAAAATGGTCTGACTTTGGCACAATACTGATCGAAAAACATGTCGAGATACTTTTTGTGCCAGGTGTATATGAAATCACATTATATGATCCATAATCACATTATGGATGCTTCGAAATCTCTCGTTGCACCTTCTTCTTGCGTATGAGGAAGCAGCTAAATGTGTTGAAGTTGGTGGAGCCAGCTCACTGTTGACTGGTTGGGGTTTGAGAAGTCTATATCCACCGGTGGACGAAAGGTAGGGCACTCATTGAGAATGTGATCCGCAGTCTGTGATGGAGAGCCACATTGGCAGGCTGGAGATGGTCGCAGCCCCATCGGTGCATATTGCTGTTAAAACGACCGACACCTGTACGAATCCTGTTCAAGGTGAACCATTCCTTACGTGGAAGATTGCTACTAGGTGGGAATTCTGTCATAGGTGTGACAGTCAATTGGTCTGGTCTTGGAGAATCTATCCAGGCAGTGTTCCATGTCTGTTATGGAGAGCTGGAGAAGTTAGCAGCGTGTCGACAGAAAGGTCGATGAGAGCTGCCTGCCGAGCTGGTGTTATTCGTTGACACTGCAACAGGTGCTTGTTGTCCAACGGGACCTTGTTCACCAAGGTGCAAAGTAGGTAGAGAATCTGCCTGAAGCCGGGAGTTGGCTTGTAGACATTGGTGACGTGAACATCTACAATTTGGGTCGTTGCCCATTCGAGGGTGGAGTCTGCAGGTGAGCTTGTAATATGTTTCCATTGAGCCGTATTTCCGACAAAGGTGGCAATCCCATGAGTGGCGCTCTCGGTGTGGGCAGCTAGAGTATAGCCGCAAACTTTCAGGATGGAACTGTCAGTTGCGTGTGGGTCTTAGAGGAGAATCGCAGTGACTTTGTGCGTTTGTGTAAGATGTTCAATGATATCGAGCTTTGCTCTAGTGAGTCCTTCCACGTTCAGTTGAAGCCATCGACTTGACATCCGGTGATGCCTGCTCTGATAAGGGCACGTGTTCCAGACTGACATCAGGTTGTGTTCACTGACGGGGCATGATGAGAGTACAGTGAGTCAAAAAAGACAACAGGGTGTTAGCGTAGCCTCGGTTGATTATCGTTCGCCTGATCGAAATCAGTCTCCAGGGTTCGCCACTAGGAGGTTGATAATGAACCCCAATCATTCGCCTGATCGAAATAAGTTTACGAGGCTCACACTAGAAAGTTGCACCTATTATGTCAGATCACGCGAACTCTAATCAATACGACCCACAGACAATTAAAAACTCATATACAAATAACAAAAATACCAAAATATGTTTGGAAGTGTAAATTTTCGTCTGCGCAATCGAAATTAGGTTGCACTCTCTCAAGAGGAAAAAAAATCAAAATGGTTGTTTTTTTAAAAAATGCTGAGAGTCATCACGTTTCACCTAAGTTAAAATGCATTGGAACTAGAAAATTGATCAAATTCAGCTCAGGAATTCTAGATTGTGGCCATAATGTATATAGACAGTTGCATACTTGGCCAGAAAAAGTCGAAGACTCTACACCAATTTTAACACGTATACGTTCAACACCACTGCTTCATCATGACGATATTATTTTTGATATACCTTCCAAGAAATCTTACAGTAGATAGCAAAACATGCATATAATTAAGGCAATCCTAATTTCATGCTCACTTTATTAGAGTAATGAAAATGCATTGCTTTACAAATCGAAAGGTACTGTAGATAAAAGCTGACCCTTTGGCTGAAAGCGTCGGAAAAAGTTTAAAGAGACATGTGGACAATTTTAGAAAGAAGCGCCCCAATCTTTTTCGAACCTTTTTTTTTTGCACATTTGGAATGCTTACCAATGTATTAGATCACACCCTGAAGTGAATAAGCCGAATACGCCGTCTTTATGTGATAAGATGATGATTTAGTATTTTCTGCCGTGTACGACAGAAATTCAAAGCATGGTGTTCTATAAGGACGATTACGATAGCGGGCAAGGTCAAAACAAGGTTTGCGGTTTTCTTTTGTACTTGTTTGTCCAATAAACCTTCGAAGAAACGTTTTCGGTAGGTGGTCTACAACAGATCCAGTGCAATTTGAGAGAAATTCGTATCCTCAAAAAAAACCTCCCGTCACTTTAAAAAGAGTCAGATCAAAATTAAAATCCAACAAAATGAAAACTTGAACTCTTGGGACCAAAAGATCAAAACCAATTCTTCAAAGACTTTCCTACTGAATGATTGCAGTAATAACGAGTAGCAACTAAAATCCCTAATTTAGTCTATGAGCTAAGCAATTTTTCGGAATCCTGAAAGGAGACAAAACGACACTTATTATGCAGCATTAGTATACCATGGCCTACACAAAAATGCATGAATGGTAGCTATAGCCAGGCAGGGGGTTAACCAAGGTTTACAAAGGAGGACAAAATTTAAATTGCTTCAATCATGTTGAAAAGTATACCACATTATTTGTCTGATCATAAGGATTTCAAAAGGTACAGTTTGTACTAACTGTAGCCTAAAGTTTTGGAGTTAGAGGCTAAAAACAGCAAAAGTCAATAAAAGGGGTCATTTGCAGTTGTACAGGGATAAAAATGGTGCATATTACTGGTGGAGCTCATAGGATTAAAATAAGGAATAGTTTTGACTGTCTAAAATGCTTAATTACCAATGTTGGGGACAACAAAGGTCTACGTCCATTGTATTCAATGGGGCTCGACCTTGTTTTCTTCCTACTTTAGTAAGTAAGCATTTAAAACACTCAAAAATATTCCTTATTTTAATCTTATGAGCTCCATTATTCATTTGCACCACTTTTTAACCAAAATGGAGCAACTTTAAAAATTGACCCTTGAAATTTAACCTATTGACCTGTTTTTGCTGTTTTATCCTTAACTCCAAAATTTTGGGTTGTAGATAGTACAAACTATACCTTTGTGGAATCCTTATGGTTGAACAAATGATGTGGCATACTTTTCAACATGACCGGTGTGGAAGTAATTATAGTCCGGCGTAGTCATAGCCCGGCTACAACGGTAAAGAATAGAGCACTTAATTCAGTTGACTCTTCACGGAACATTAGTTTCACGCTTTATTCCGTTATCATCTATGGAGCCCCGGACTGTGTATACCCGACGGACTATATCTGCTTTCACAGCGGATCATTTTAAAATTTTGACCCCTCTGTAATCCTTGGTTGTCCCCTACCTGGTTATAGCTACCATTCTAGAAATGATATCATGCATATTTGTGTAGAGGATAGTGTACTGATGCTGAGTAATAAGTATCATTTTGTCCCCTTTCAGGATACCAATTTGGCTAAAATTTCATGATGGCTTAAGGACTAATTGCCATGTGTGTTACATATGATTCATTAAAGATTCAATAGAGGTAACGAATCTTTAATGTAGTTTGCACTCTTTCATAAAAGAGTATAGTATGAAGGATAAACCCTTATTTTTTAATCCTTCTAATAGTTTAATTTTTAAAATCATCAAAAATGACAAGGGTTTACCCTCCCGCAGAATCGACCACTATAGCTCGTGGCTGGTCATGGTTATCTTCCAGGATGATCTGTCGACCACTTCCATCCAAATTGGCTCTTTCAATTGCGTCCTCCCCAGCGTCTGTCCAGTAAATATGTCTGTTCTCAACGTCTACTGTAATGCCGTCCGGAACTGTGATAACAAAAATTAATATTCAACTTTAGACTGTACATTTTATTATAACTACCGGTAAAACTTTATCTATGCATTTGACAGATGACTAGAGTTAAAGCTCAACAACTGATTGGGTTATTCCGTCCGTTCGTAACAAACGCTATCAGGCGGTATGGGCACAGTAGCTACTGCATATTCTAGATTCAGGGATAGCTTGCGAGATATTCTCGAAAAAGAAACCCAGGCGGTGTGGGATCTGTAGCAACTGTATGTTCTAGATTCAGGCACGGCTTCCGAGATATTCTCGAGGCAGTGTGGGATATGTAGCCTACTTCATGTTCTAGATTCAGGGACGGTTTCCGAGATATTCTCGAGGCGGTATGGGATCTGTAGTAACTGTATGTTCTAGGTTCAGGGACGGCTTACGAGATATTCTCGAACAAACGCTATCAGAAGGTAAGGGACCTACTTGTGCATAAATAAATGAATTTTAAAAAAATATAATAAAAAACATTCAAAAAGATTGAAGAAAAAAGGGCCTTGAACTGCTAGACCTCTGCATCCCCTTCAGCATAAAGAATCATTTTAAATATATTGTTTCGTTCCTATAGCCAGATTAGAGGGGTGACATCTCAGAGCAAATTTAAATATAAAAGAATATTAGGCCCCCCCCCCCCCAAAAAAAGAAAGTTTGCTCAGAATGAATGCGAAAAATATAAATGCGAAATGCGCTTTTTTTTAGAAAAATGCAATATGCGAAATGCGGGTTTGGGTTTTTTATACCATTTTTGACCCACTTTTTTTCATTTTTTCGGCAGCTTCGCGGCCGAATTTTCATTTTTTTTTAATGAAAATTTTAAAAAGAAAACAAACAAAGAGAAAAATAAACGCATAGGAATCTCGGAAACAAAACATTACATTATTGCACTAGTTTAAATAAAACAAACGTATGTTGCCATGGCGATTCTTACCTGCCGCACTAAACAGGGAAAGCAAAACCTCCTGTCCACTACCGTTGAGGAAAGCCCTGTTTATAGTGTTTCTTACTACATCAGTCCAATAAACCCTTTGCTCCACGGGATCGTAATCTACTCCTACTGGCCTCGATACATCTTGTAAAGGGATTTGGGCTAATTCAAGAGTGTCAATTGGTCCTGTTAAAATTGTACCGTTGCTTAAATCTGTAACAATGACGATGTTACCTATACAGAAATAAAATTTGTAACTTTATTACTAAACATAATGAAAGTCTATGGCTACATGATAAATAATTTTCACGCGAGCGCTCACACACCACATTGGAGCACATACACAAAACAATAACTAGCTAAATAAATAAATACATACAATCATAAATAAATACATACATAAATAAATACATAAATACATTAATAACTACATAAATAAATAAATAAATAAATAAATAAATAAATAAATAAAAAACATAAAGGTATTTATATGGCACACGAGACAAGTCACTTGAAAATAATGCCATAACTATCGATAAATATCGAAGTTGGTATTTTATCAAATTAACAACCGCCAGTCCTTGAGGAAAAAGAATCTGATGTAAGATCATGAAATAAAAAATAGATTATTTAGAGGGACACGTGGAGATTTTCTGAGGATACAAATTTCTCCTTTGCACTGGATAAGTTGTACACTGTTACTCATAAAGTTGGAATAAAATAGTTTTACCACTTTTTATGGAATGTTTCTTACAGTGTGAGTTAGTTATGATAACTATATCGCCACACTACTTGATTGATCAGTCTCTTTGGAACTTATCACTAGTCCACAAATAACCTTTTACGAACTGTGTCCTTAGCTTGAAAGGGTATTTGAACAGCAGATTTAAAGATTGTTTGTTACAATTTTTACATCAGTCAGTTTTACAGATAACACATTTTCGGGTGATTTCATGCATCAAAATGTTCAACAGTACTGTTTTAAATGCCTATCAGTCTATGGCAAGTATATTGCACAATAGAACAGATAAACCTGGTTTTTCGTCGATAAACCTGGTTTTTCGATCAAATCAATTAAAGAAGCGATATGTCGTTAAATAAAGAATAAATATTATAATTCATACATTGATATATTTGATTTAGTGACTTCCATTCCAATATTATGACGTTCAAAATGCACTACATAATGTAGCCATATAGGTTGGCTTTCTTCGCACCGATGACAGAGTTGATGCGTAATATACAAGAACTCAACGGATTAGTGGAATTCGATTGTCATAGTTTTTTTTTTTTTTTTTGATAAACCTGGTTTTTCGATCGAGAAACCTGGTTTTTCAAAAACTATGACAATCGAATTCGAAAAACTTGGTTTTTCGATTGAAAAACAAGGTTTATCAGATAAAACTATAACAATCGAATTGAAAAACCAAGTTTATCTGCGAAAAACCAGGTTTTTCGGTCGATAAACCAGGTTTATCAAAAACTATGCCAATCGAATTAAAAAAACCTGGTTTTTCGATTGAAAAACCAGGTTTATCAAATAAAACTATGACAATCGAATTGAAAAACCAAGTTTATCGGCGAAAAACCAGGTTTCTCGGTCGATAAACAGGTTATTCAAAAAACAGACAATAGAATTCGAAAAACATGGTTTTAGATTGAACACCAGGTTTATCAAAGAAACTATGCAATTCGAATTCGAAAAAAACCAAGTTTTTCGTGCGAAAAAACCGTTTTTCGCTCGATAAACGTGGTTTATCAAAAAAACTATGACAATTTTTTTTTCCCCAAATTCGAAAAACCAGGTTTCTCGTTCTATAAACCTGGTTTTTCGAAAACTATGACAATCGAATTCAAAAACCTGGTTTTTCGATTGAAAAACCAGGTTTATCAAACAACTCTGACAATCGAATTGAAAAACCAGGTTTTTCGATTGAAAAAACCAGGTTTTTCGATTGAAAAACCAGGTTTATCGACGAAAAACCAGGTTTATCTGTTCTATTGTGCAATATACTTGCCACATCAGTCACTGATATCGAATATTGCCATCCCTGGGATGAATCAGTGCGTCAAGACGTCGTGCCTTACTGTCCACAAGGTTGTTTATGATGTCAATGGGCAGAGCGTCCCACTCATCGGTCAGAGTTTGAGCTAACTCCTGTAGAGTTTGAGGAAGAGTGTCCCTGTCATTGATGACTCGGCCTAGGGCATCCCAGGCATGCTCGATAGAGTTCACATCAGGAGAGCAAGCAGGCTATGGTATTTGCTCTACCCCCTTTGCCTCACTACAGCAGCCTTGTGCGGCTTGGCGTTTTCGTATTGCAGCCGCAAATTGTTTGCATAAACCCTTCTTGGATGTGGCAGGCAGTGGTTTTCCAGAATGTACAGATATACGACGGCGTTCATGTTTCCATCTGGCACCCCCAGTGACGTTTTTCCTCCACAATGATACCAGCTCATAGCATCACCGACCTTGAGTCGATTCCTGAATACAGTCATCTCGGAGGTTCTCACCGCATAATCGACGAACCCTTTGTCTTCCACTTTGACGGTTACGGGTGCGGCTCTCGTCCATAAAGACAACATGTCGCCAGTTTGCGAGCTGTAATTTTTTGTGCTCCCTAGCCCAGCGAAGTCGAGCAACTCTGTGGTGAACGGTTAGGCGTGGACATTTGGTCATTCGTCTTGCTCGGTAACCATGTTGAAGCAATCTCGATCCGATTTACAGTTTGGCGGGAAACGTTGATTCCATAGTGTCTTCTACACAAACGACACGGCTCGTTGGCATTTTCAGGGGCTCTACAGCACAGAATAAGCAGTCGGTGATCATCTCGTGGTCGTCCTGGAGATTTTCGTGATCTCAAATCTCTCATCTCTCGATTATGCCTGAGGATTTTACAGACCGTACGTTGCGGTATCCCCAGGAAATCGGCTTGTTTGTACCCTTCCCGTCGAAGTGCAAACATTCTTCGGCGTATTGACAATGCCGTTGGACGAGGTATAGCCTAGGAAACCTCTGTCAGTTTTTGTTGTAAAGGTAACAACTAACTCTGAAAAACTAGGACTCCTTGCACAGAGGTTTGGAGCAGGGAAAAGGAACAAACAACAGACGTCTGGCCTTTTATAGCTCCCAACAAAAGGCATTGTAACGTAATTCAAAATTATGCATGGATTCACTTCACCTGGGTAGTGGAGACTCATATTGTAATGATTCACCTGCTAATGTGATTACTGAGGTGTTCAAATAGAGGTGTTCACGTTTTAAGATTGGGTCTGAAAAAACATATTCCAACTTTGTGAGCAACAGTGTAGAACACCTAACGAAATTGTTTCAGTATCACATGAATGACAAGGTCGGGAATACCCTTTAAATACAAAAATGAGCCTGGTGGACAAGAAGATCTGAATTTTATGTAATAGTATTTTATTTTTGTTGATTTAAACGATAGCTTCAAGAATGTGAAATGTCCAAAACAATTACAATGGTGATAATAATCAGCATACTCAAGAATGTCCTTATGAATACTGATTATACTTATGTCCACGAGAATGTGGCGATTATATCCTGAATTAGATATATGCAGAATATCATGTACACAATTTAATTTACGTGAAGTATACGTAAACAAAAGTTAGATTGGCATTTGCCCATATGAATATTATTGATATTGACATAAATCCAATCCTGATCATGATGACAGAAGACCAACCCATATAAGACCAACCTACCACATTTGCTGATTTTAAAATTGTTCATATTTTGTTTTTTACTTTCTGGTCTTTAGTCACTTTAATTATGTGGCCAAATTTATCAAGTACCTTTCCAAATTTTACAATTACTTATTTTTCTGTTCTATTTGCGAGACATTTTGGATACTTTTAAATTGTGTTATTGTTTGTCTGTTTCCTTACTCGCCATTTGTAATTATTTGTTTTGAACACATGTAATATACGTATAGTTCTGTTTTATTGTATAATTTTAAAATGTAAAATTAAAATGTATGTTTTTATTCTGTAGTATTTTAAGGCCACGGACATGTGGAAGAACAATATTGTATATTGAACATGTTATAACCGTGTTGAAATAAAACTCTTATTATTATTATTATTATTATTATTATTATTATTATTATTATTATTATTATTATTATTATTATTATTATTATTATTATTATTATTATTATTATTAACAGTGAATCAGAATCTGACGGTGATTAACTCCTGATTTTATATAAATACAGCATGACCCAATAAAAACGCAATACTTTGTGCCAGCCGCCATCATTTTTAACAAAAGCATCTGACTATTTGTTATTTATTTAAAGGTAAGAAGGGACTGTAAGTTAATTCCCTGAACATTTCATAGCGATAGAGTCAATACATCTTAAGATATCACCCCAGCAATCAAGTAAGCCGCAGGGCCTATTTTACCAAAATGAGGAGATGGCAACCACAAGAGTGGTACTGAAAAACAGAATGGCTAATACAATTTTAATTGCAATCAACATTCAAGTGACCAAATATCTCGAATATATCCGAAGTTCTCGGAGAAAACCTGTTAGGACGGGCATGAATCGGCAACCAAATTCACTTATGACACTGGCTCCGCATGCAGGGAATCGAACTCGGGTCGCAGTGGTGAAAGGCGAGTGGATGAGCCACTACACCAACCCGCCCTATCTAGGGAACTATAATCTGCATGTAATTCTCAAACGTACAATTCGATAATTTTCTAATAAAACTAAATTATATGAAGCTTCAACCACGCTTAATTCGAATCATTTCAGGAATCACCGAAAAACGGTTTCATTTGCAGAAAATAAGAGGTCGCTCAACAGAACGCTATAAAGTTAATTTGAACGTTACAGTCTAAATGAAGAAATAAGCAGATCACCTTCCTAAGATCAATTAAAGAATATAAATAGTCACTGTCCATATCTCTGAGAAAAAGAGATTCTGATCACAACCTCAAGGACAAGTTAGTGGAACAAGTCGGAAATAGGCGACTCCATTTAAAGTGGCATAATGCAAAAGTGCCAGTCTTTGTTCATACTTTTCCTTTATTTCCTATTTAGAAAAGGTGACCCCAAATAGACCTTGCTGCCAGTTTACATATTCAAAACTACTTACAAAAGAAACAGTTCTTTTAGACTCACGCTGTGCGTACACACATAATGATGCTCTTGACTCGCTATATTCCATGTCTCATATTGCATACACTATTGAACCCTTTGAGACCTGAAGAAACCATAGTCCCAGATATCAACATTTTTCATTTTTCAGATTTACTCACTCAATTCAATTGAAACTATAAAAAAATAAATTTCAGGGCACATCTTTCCCAATTTGAATTACTAGATTTGTTTTTAATGTTTTTCTTGATTTTTGTTTTTAATTTCCTTAATTTTTTAAGTATTAATAATTTTTAGCCAAGAGCTGGGGAGGCCCTATGGTATCCAACCTTGGGAAGCAGTTTTAACCAAACAATCTAAATTCTCGCATTAGATTTTGTTAATAAATAAAGTGGTTTTTTTTTTTGTTAATTTTGAATTTTTCAGAAAAATAAAATCAGCTATAATTTCAAGTAGAAAGACTTTAACTTTAAAATCCTAAAAAAAAAAGATTTCTCTAAATTTGATTCGCCTTCATCTGACAACTTATCCGTTAAGATTGAGGCGTAGTTCTTTCTACAAATAGGTATTATGATTGACATTCCAGTGTTTCTAGAAAAAAAAATCACGCAATTATTGATGACAAGTACTAGCATTATCTAAACACTACAAATTTGTCTTGGCTATGTATTCTTTAAAATGAAAACCTTGCAAAACATATAGATAATCTACAACTTCAGGAAACAAAAGTTTTTCAGCATTTCGTCAATTGTTTGACCATTTCACACAATGCCAAAAATTAGTCCCTGTGCAAAGTCTATGAAAAATTGAAACCATAAAATGTTCAATATCTCAAAAAGGCATTTTGGGAAATTATTGAAAATTGGCATACATGTTTCTATCACCATAACCAGCATTTCTTGCAATGTTCAATAAAACTTATCCCGTACATCGTAGCCGGTAATTCTGGATTTTCATGAGGATATTTAGAATATTCATAATTTAAATGAGCTCAAACCAACCTAGTCAAATTAAACATAATGATAACCAATATGAAATCAAGAAAATTGTGAACCGGGAGATAAAAGAAGAGAAAAACAATCCTGTTGCCTCCCATACTAATGAAAATATAGGGCAGGGTAGCCAAGAGTTAGTCCCGGGCTCGGCGGAAGATGAAAATTCAGTGTCATGCTCTTAGAAATACGTGCGTGAAGGTCCGCAAAACATGGGTAATGTAATGGCATGAGAACTTCTCAAACGTACAATTCGATAATTTTCTAAAACTAAATTATATGAAGCTCAACCACGCTTAATTCGAATCATTTCAGACTCACCGAAAAAACGTTTCATTTGCAGAAAATAAGAGGTCGTCAAACAGAACGCTATAAAGTTAATTTGAACGTTACAGTCTAAATGAAGAAATAAGCAACTCACCTTCCTAAGATCATTAAAGAATAACATAGTCACCTGTCCATAATCGCTGAGCAAAGAGATCGATCACAACCTGCAAGGACAAGTTATGGAACAAGGCGAATAGGCGACTCCCCTTTTAAAGTGGCTAATGCCAAAAGTGCCATCTTTGTTCATACTTTTCCGTTATTCCTATTTAGAAAGGGACCCCAATAGACCTTGCTTGCCATTTCATATTCAAAACTCTTACAAAGAAACATATTCTTTACGACGCACCTGTGCGGACCACACTAATGATGCTCTTGACTCGCTATATCCATGTCTCCTTTGCATACACTATTAGAACCCTTTGAGACGCTGAAGAAACCATAGTCTCCAATATCAAACATTTTTTCATTTTTCAGATTTACTCACTCAATTCAATTGAAACTATAAAAATAAATTTCCAGGCACTCTTTCCCAAGTTGATTACTAGATGGTTTTTATGTTTTTCTTGATTTTTGTTTTTTAAATTTCCTTAATTTTTTAGTATTATAAGTTTTAGTAGGCCAAGAGCCTGGGAGGCACTATGGATCCCAACCTTGGGAAGCGTTTTTAAGCCAAACAATCTAAATTCTCGGCATTAGATTTTTGTTATAAGAAGTGGGTTTTTGTTGTGTTGTTAATTTTTGAATTTTTTTCAGAAAAATAAAATCAGCTATAATTTCAAGTAAAAGACTTTACTTTAAATCCTAAAAAAAAAAGGATTTCTCTAAATTTGATTCGCCTTCATCGAACAACTTATCCGTTAAGATTGGAGGCGTAGTTCTTTCCTACAATAGTATTATGAGTTGACATTCCAGTGTTGTCTAGAAAAAAAATCCGCAATTATTGATGACAAGTACTAGCATTATCTAAACACTACAAATTTGTCTTGGCTATGTTATTCTTTAAAAGGAAAACCGTGCAAACTATAATAATCTACAACTTCAGTAACAAAAGTTTTGTCAGCATTTTCCGTCAATTGATTGACCATTTCACTACAATGCCAATAAATTAGTCCCTGTGCCCAGTCTATGAAAAATTGAAACCATAAAATGTTCAATATCTCAAAAAGGCATTTTGGGCAAATTATGAAACTTGCATACCTTTTCTATCCACCATAACCAGCATTTCTTGCAATTTCAATACAACTTATCCCTACATCGTAGCCGTAATTCTGGATTTTTCATTAGGATATTTAGACAATATTCATAATTTAAATGATCTCAAACAAACCTAGTCAATTAACAATAATGAATACCAATATGAAATTCAAGAAATTGGTGAACCGGGAGATAAAGAAGAGAAAAACATCCTGTTTTGCCTTCCCCCAAAACATCTAATGAAAATATAGGGCAAGGGTTACCAAGAGTTGAGTCCCGGGCCTTCGGCGAAGAATGAAAATTCCAGTGTCATCTCTTAGAAATACGTTTGGCCGTGACGGTCCGCATAAACATAGGTAATGTAATTGGCAATGCTACTTGTTCAAGGACTCCATCATCATAGCAATATTTCTCATTTTGAATTAAGTATTTAGCATGAGTCTGAAAGTGAGCATTCGTAAGAGTCCAGAGAACACCATATTACGGAAGTTGTTGGATTCATAGTGACCCAGCTTTGAAAGCAAAGATTATACGACCCGGATGTTGTGGAGAGAGTCATATATACTAATCCTTCTTAAATCGATGTTTAATTAGGAGTATTCGCCTGTTATTATTCAATGCTAAAGAATCCCTACTACACATTTTGAAGACCGTGAAGGAACTGCACAATGTAAGTCCTGGTACTTGTGGATACGCCTATGTTATGTAAGTGAAAAAACATCTGTCCGCGGCCAGAATTAGCTTGCAACAGGATAACGTCATTTGTGAATTATCCTTACAACATTCCGTGTAACCGTCTTTGGAAGATAAAAGAACAGAACTGGTGATGACTACCTGCATCCGAAAAAATGATGCACAAGAGGGTTACAAATCAGGAGCAGCTACAATTCCGTGGAAAAGGTCTTGGGACGCTACTTGAAAATTTACAATCACTGCGCGAAGAGAGCCTCTATTCCATTGATGGGTCGTCTTGAATTAACTCAAAACCGCTTAATAATCTAGAATAGTGAATGAAGTCAGCGCGAGTTCGCTGCCTATAGCTCACAGTGTAGAACCTTCATTTGTATTTAAAATAATACTGGATTTCATTAACGTCTGAGTTCGTGATTGATAATGATTAAAATACTATACAAAATTGAAGATAATTATAACACGTTGTATTATCATATACTGTTCTTCAAGTAGAGCTCATGAATGGGGGTTTTGACATTCCACATTAAAAAAGCGAGGTAAAACAATAAATGAGTAAAAACAGAAATACTTCAGCACAATGCGGAGAGGCTTGAAACACCCCCATTGCCAATTAGTTTTACATTATGGTGATATCAAGAACACGAAAGATACCAACAAAACGAATGCTTTTTTGCTAAACATATAAACCAAAAGTAGAATACCTCGAAAGCTATAAACATATCGCAGTTTTTTAATTGACTCCTTTTTGTTTGCAGCCCATTGTGTAAATTTGTATCTGGCACAAATATGTAGCCCCGGGGTGCTACTCGACCCAAATTGGGGGTAGTGTGCGCCGCCCGGTAAAAAAAATCGACCCATGTTTTTATATGTAACCAATTGTCAAAAATTGACCCATTTATAAGTTGTTTCGAAATTCACCCATTTCTATAGTTGGATTTACTATCCGCACGCACCATGTTCATAGTAATCTTAGCCAAAATCGTCCAGTTTCATATACTTTTTCCAAAAATTGGAAAAATACGCATTTTTAAGGGTGATTTTGACCGAAATCAGAAAAATTGAACCCATTTTTAGAGTGAAAATTGGACCAAAAATTGAAAATGAACCCATTTATATAGTAGAATCAATGAACCTCAACAATGACCCTCATAGATAGCATGGTCGGGGAACAAACACCCATGTTTATGTAAGGGTGAAAATATGACCCATAGGGCGGGCACATATGTACCTACCCTTGTCCACTGAGTAACCCCCCACCCCCGGGATTTTAGCTTTGACAGAGTTTTTTTTTTTTTTGGGAACAGCGCACAATTTCACATGTAATCTAAAAGCACGGTTTCGTTTCGAAGATTTCCTATTACTTGTTTAATCATGAATATATTCAACATTTCACTATGTTCATTACTTTTTAAATTTATGTTATTTATTTTTTAATTCACTCTCACAAGTTGATGTTACATGTACCTGCCTGTGACTATAGTTCATATACATGGCATGTCAGACCCATCCAATTTCATCAATGTTCAGAAACATTTATGTGGGGCAGTTTTTTGTTACAAGCTGGCAACCCTGTCAGATCAACTGCTCATCATGGAATAGTTTCTCATAAGAGTTGTTGCAAACTACAAATTTTATTTTTTGGCTTTTTTGGGGCCAAAAAGATGATTTTTGCCAAAAAATATGATTTTTGAGTTTTGATTGTATTTATAACTTCAAAACAAGTTTTAATCATAAATTACCACTTTTAAGTTATTTGGACTAGATCTAACGTCTTACAAACAAATTCAAGATAATTAAAATAAAGAACGATAAAATCACCCATACTTTTAAGGTCATTTTTTCTCAAAAATGTTGTATTGTACTTATGATGCAACATAACATGTTTAAAGTAAGCACACAAGCATCAAAACACATGTACACGTTCTGTTTGACCTAACAGTGTGAATGCTTTTACTTTTAAGTAGAAATTACAGTAGTGTAACTTTAAAGGGGCAATCTCGGATATGTTACAATGATGGTGCTATAGCATCGATGCACTCCACATGTGATTTTTTGGTCCCGAATTGGATTTTCTGATTTCATGTTTTGCGTCACAGAAGACATTTAGTTTTTAGATGAAAGTCATTTTAACCAAATGGGCCTATATTTTTAGTCAGAATAACGAATTAATGTAGTAAAAACCATAGAAAAAAAGCATTCCGGCGCCATTTCAGGTCAGTTTTCTCAAATATGTTTATTTCACTAATGGAGTACATAACTGTTAAAAGTAAGCACAAAGCATAAAGAAACACATTAACACAGTGTCTTCTGTTTGACCTAAATTGTGAATTCGTTACTTTTAAGAAGGGGGAATTCTAGGATATGTTACAATCATGCTATAATCATCGGATAAACCATCACAATAGTGATTTTGGGGGGTCCGGAACATGTGGGTTTTCTGATTATCCCTGTCTTGTGATGGGCTATATTATAGTCATATTACAAATTAATGTAGTAAAAAACAACGAAAAACCAAAACATTCCAGAGAATTTAAGTCATTTTCTCAACATAATGTCTAGTTTGGACTATATTTGAACACTATTTAATAGCACAACACCATTAAACATTTAAAACATTTTACTACCTCCAATAAAACAAATGCCTCGCCAATCGGCTTGTGATAATAAAACGAAGAGAACTTAGTAGAGGTGGGGATAGGAATGCAAGAAAGTGGGATAAGGGGAGGGGGATAAGCGGAAGCACAAGGAAGGAGAAAAAGTAGTGAAGGAGTGATACCAACGCGAGTGGGTGAGGATTGCTGATTGGGAGAAAGGATAGGGGGGAAAACAAAGGGCCCTTTTTAATTAGAAATCCCTTTGTACCATTTTACGGGGGCATCCAGGCTATGTTAACATAATTGAACTTAGTCAACGGAATAATCTCTAAATGTTATTTTGGACTGAAATTGGATTTGCTATTCCCTGTAAATGTACTTGATAACGTCAAGTTCACACAAAGGATTCCGTAAAATCAGTTGAAACAATTTGAACGACCGCACTTGGGTCATAATTAACGAAAACCCAATGAGACAAACAAAGAAAATGTTTAAGTATTATGGTCCTTTAAGACTTCTGGCCTCCACATTAAATGCTTAATTTGAAAGAAATAAATCGCTTACTTATGACAGGGAACATCGAGACCTTACGAAGATGTAATCACTAATTAAATATTATTACTCTTTTACTTTTTTCATATAATATAAGAGCATCTTAACAGCCTAGTATAAGATACAGTTACTTATTAGAAAGTTCAGTAAAGTATACTAACTTGTTGTAAAAGCTTGTCCAAAGAATTAATGTACGATTTCACTACAAATGAAGCACATTGCATTTGTATTGTAATCATGGCTTTACATGATAACTTACTTTGTTTCACACACATATACAAATATAGTGACATTATTCTGGTAAGTTTGTATCCCATTATTTATGCATTGTATAAAACTATTGTAACTGTACAACTATCCTCATCTTTCATTCTCACACGGACGCGTCAAAGAGCAGATGGAGTCACCAACGAAGGATACATTCGCCTCGCATGACTTGGACAAGGATCTTTCCAGCATCACATCAACACGTTTGGAGGCTGTGGGCATTCATCTGGCGCTGAGACAGACCTCCATCTAGTTAAGGGAAGTCACGTCCTATTCCATGCGACAACATTTCGGTCGTCTACACATAAAACAAGCAGGGGGACCAGGGAGTCTACAACCCGTTTCCTACAGACAGTCACAGTCCCTGGAGTGGTGTCCCGTCATCGGATCACTCCGACAGCCGTTCACCGTCCGGGGCAGATGCCCTAGACGACACTCCGGGCGGGGCCATCGAGAGTCCGGGCCCGGGTCGTCGGTGAGTGCACCTCACCCCCAAGATTGCAGAATCGTTTTTCAAACAGGCCCTGAACAAAAGACCGCCACGTGGACCCCTGTTCGGCAAACCGCCTCACCCCAGCTCCCGACATACTGCTCTGCCCAGGACCCACGCCCTTCACGCAGACGCTATGACATTGAGTGGGATGGATCACAGTATACGGCCTTCCAAACGCCCTAGTTCCTCGAGTTCTTCTCATGTTCACCAGGACACACTGCCGCATGAGTCTGGTGTGCCCGAATTGCCCGGCAACCGTGGTTTCCAAGACTCATGTCGCTGCTGGTAACCCAACCCGTTGAACTTCTTCCAATTAGGAGACCTGATCAAGACCTTCAGGGGGTCTCCTTCCGATGGAGAACTCGAATGCGATCACCTGCCTGCATGGCCAATTTCACCAGTCCTACAGAGCAGCCGGCTTTTCGCTCCAACTGCCCTTCTGGCGGAGAGGCAATGGAGATCTACAAGAACAAGGAAGACCTTATAGAATTCCAACTGGTCAAGTACCGGAACGGGTGCAGGGATCACCAAGATTGACCCTACGCAGAGCAACTCTAAGGAGTGGCGACTTCCTGATGCCGGTGTTCGAATATGGAGCCAACCCACGCACAGTCAGAGTTGCCGCACGCAGTAGACAGCCATTCACTGGGGATTGGCGGAGTGCATCACCGTGTCTACTCGTCCAGCGCTTCAAGACCTCATCAAGGGAAGTTTACATCGACGGTGCCGCCTTAACGCTCCGTACCAGCATGGGACCATCACCAACAGTCCTCCGCATCTCAACAGCCTCCTTATGAGCCTCTTCACCAGGTGTCCTTAGCGGACAAAACAAACCACCAGAAACTCTCTTCGCTTGTCCGCCGCATCATTCAGGCAGGAGAGTTCGGATATCCATCCTGTCTTCATAGCATAGAAATGCACTTCCCTCAACAGGGAACACGACGCTCGCCTTCTTCCCCGATCAGGTACCTGCCAAATCATCTCTCAGTCTTGCACTCCACATCCCGATCATCAAGAGACTCTTCGAGAAATCCCTACCAGCTTCAGGTTCAAGCGATGAAGGACCCCTGGTGTCCGGTTAGGAGCCTTGAAGTTTTACCCCAGGATGAACTCCAGCCCTGAAGGGGCTCATGACCATCTTTTTCCTCACACGAACAGAAGCCTTCGCCGGCCTCCAAGAATGACATTAGCCGATGGATCGGGCAGCCTAAGAAGGCCTAGCTAGTACGGGAGGTTCGTCTACGGGGGACGCACAAGGAGCTCACGGACGTAAGATCTCACGCGAGCTTGCTTGGGCCTCCTAACCTGGGAGCTTCGATAACAATCGAATGTCATGTCATTACCAACCGTTTATCCTCCGAGATGTCCTGTACGCAGCCGTTCGACGGCAGCTAGGAACCTATCATCAGCTTCCTCCTCGTCATCACAGCAGCCTCCACATCTTCCAGTCGCCACACTCCCAGTCTCTTTACCCATTTGAAGGTCGGTAGTGCAACTATCTATTATTGATTTTGTTCAACCTCTCCGCGAGACAATACTTACCATATCTCCCCCGCTTGCCTTATGCCCAGCACGCTGGTATCCGTTTACTCTCCCAGTTGCATCTTGGCATTAAGGCAGGCTTGGATGGGAACGTACTAGGAGATGTAGGGGATTCCCCCCTCCCCGGGGAAGTCTTCACCATAATCTCTGTTTTCATCGAAAACTACATTTCTTCTATTAACAATAACATTGAAATCAGAAAATCCAATTTTCGGGCACAAAATCACTTGTGATGTTTTCAGCCGATGATACAGCAATCATAGTACATATGCATAGATTGCCCCTTTAAAGTTAACTACTTGTCATTTTCTACTTAAATCGATTAAAAAAGCATTCAAATTCCACTTTGTCAAACAGAACTGTGGTAATGTGTTTTTGATGCTTTTTGCTTACTTTAAACATTTCTGTGCATCAGAAGTTCAATAAACAATAGTTTGCAAAATGACCTAAGCTATGGAATGTGGCTTTTACTTTTCTTTTATTTAATTATCTTTAATTTGTTTATTAAGACGTACATATAGTCCAAATTACTTCAAAAGTGGTAATTTTCTGGATAAAGCTTGGTTTGAAGATATCAAAGCATCAAAATCTCCAAAATCCTTTGTTGGGCCAAAATCATCTTTTTGGCCCAAAAAAGGGCCAAAAAAAAATAATTTGTATTTTTGCAACAACTCCTTATGAGAAACTAACCATATGAGCATGGATCTGGAATGGTTTGTGGCCAGCTTTAACAAAAAATGCCCCATAATGTTTTTTTCTGAACACATTTGATACTTGGCTGGCTGTCTGTGTTCGGAATGCTAAACTTTCAAACTTTGAGCGACGGACACTAAGTATTCACGCATATGCTTTCTTAGTCTGATCAACACATATTTTTTTTTATTTACGTGTAGCAAATTTCAATATTTCATCTACAAAGTATTTTGAGGCATTTTCATTTTCCAAAAGGTCTTTTTTCCTGAATGTGTTCGGAATAAAAGTTGTGTGTACATATTAGCACTTATACGGAGACCATAATGTGACGTGTACGGATGAACCCTCCGAACAGTTTTGTCAATGGTTACTGTATGTTTGCATACAACATACGCGTAGAGACCAATAATACTCAATATTGCTTATTTTCCCCGGTGTATTCGTACCCGTTTTTTGCCACCTTACATATGTTCAGGACAGGCGGCGTCAGGGGGTAGCCCCTAAGAGTTTCAAATTCAAGGAAAAGGAGTTTACAATAAAGTGCGTTAAATTAGGGGGTTTTTTACCTATTGAGTTAATCCGTGTAATGTTTTCGCCCTCCTAAGATTTTGCCACTACTTCCTAAATAGTGGTCAAATTGGTTGCCCACTTTTTCGTAGTAGTATGCATTGTTGACTATACCAAGTTGCGCAGGCAGGTGGGCAAGGGTGGAATATTGCCCCTCTGAAAATTGTTTTGAGGGGAAATCGAGAAATAAAACACTTATATTTATGTTAATTTCGGATTCTTTTGCCCTGCGACCGGCGAAATCTTTGATTGTGATCAGGGAAATTTGTTTGCACTACCGGGAAATTGCTCCCTCGAACCACTGGGCTGGCTTCGCGCCCCCCCCCCCCCGCCTGCGACACCCGGTAAATGGACAATGCCAATGACATGAACATGACTGAACAGTGTTTTGAGGGTGTACCCTGGCGCCGCCCCTGCCTTGAACTGTGTGTTGCCTAGTCTCACGCTTACTATTGCTACTGCTAACGCATAAATTAAAAATTACAAGAATGGCGGGCCCTGGACGGCACCTGCGTTAGTCCTGAAATTGATCTCAAATCAGTGTAGAAAGAAAGTAAGTTTTATCACTTAAAGCAATATTGGCACTTTTTTTTGAAGAGCGCCCCCAATTTTCAAAATTTGAATATTTTTGCACAGTTACGTTGGTAAATTTCTAGGAAACTATAACTCCGAACGAAATGCTAAAACATGCGTATTTATCACAAAATAAGCGATTTTGTAATTAGAATTGGGATCAGATTGGACTTAAACGGCCGAGTGGAAAATGCTACGTTTATGTCCGTCCAGCATGAAATAGTGGCCACCTCGAGAAAATACCCTCTAACTTGACTGCCCGAACTCTTACAACAACTAATGGATGAGCGTAGACCACGTACCTGGCGCTTTTTCCCCGGCTATTTCACATGGAAGACCGTGTCCAGCAGCCGTTGAATTATAATCGGATCCCCGATAATAATTATTCTAGTACAAAATTCCTCGTTTGTGACACTAGACATTTTCGTGCTTAACCATTCACAGTTATAGTTTACTAGCCAGTTACCAATGCACCGTGTAAAATCTCCAATTGGTTTAAAATTGGGGGGCGCCCTTCAAAAACTGTGCTAATATTGCTTTAAGTGCATGGGGAGGGGGGTCCGTGTGGACCCAGGGTTTTTCGTTGTTCGTGCGCCATGATTTAACGCTATTTTGCCCAATTCTATGTAATTACGTAAATATCAGATTGCGATATTTTGGTGGGAAAAAAATCAAATCGGCCATGTGGACGTTTTTATAACCAATTAGCATATAAATAATGTTTTACCCCTTTTATTCAGCAAGTCAATCGTCATGTGAGTGCAACAAAGTCGTCAACTGACATTGGGCAAAATTAGGGTTTCTTTCGATTTTGAAAGTACAACTTAGCAACTCATCATTTAATATTTACCCCAATTCTTATATCAAATAATCCAATTTTCTTAATATGGAAAAAAGCAGACGATAAAAAAAAACAAAGAAATTTGGAAAACAAAACACTATTTCTCCTGGCAAAATGGCAAAAGTGAAGATAAGATACGGACTTTGTTGCATCACAGACGAATTGTTAGTTAGGCCTAGTATGGGCCAAATTTATGGAAAAGGTCCTCCAGAAAAAGTGATTTTTCACATTGGGGAAAAAAAGAATGCTGAGCGTCATTAAAAAAAAAAAAATTAAAAATTTGGACCGCAATTTTGGAATCTGTATGACCGATTGCCATTTTACCTGTTATGTGGTCATGCGTTTTGCAAAGAAATTCCAACCCTGGGCATATGGATCTGAACAAACGGCAAATTATTAATTGTTAAAAGACTAATTTATATACATAACTTTATAAAAAAAAAATACTTTACTGAAGTCAGCCAGGACTGATTGATCTTAAGAAGAACCAGATACAATGATCTTCAATGATTCCATTTTTTGTGTTTTAAAAAAAGAAAAAACCTAAAAAATTAAAACAAAAGTATTGCTGGCCCTTAATACAGCAGGTGCTTTACAAACAATTGTAAATTCGTCTATCATTGCTCAGTTAATTAGTTGATGTTGAAGGATAAATTGAAAAAATGTAAGAAATCAAACAAAAAGTGATTTAGAGCACGTTTATTGTTTCGCACTTTTGGCAAGTATTCCCTTTTAAATAAAAGAATATTATTTTTGACCTCTACTTTTTATTTTTTTCAATTTAAGCTTCAACGATTTTTTAAAATTGATGTGAATAAAGGAGGTCATGCGTGCGTATATGCTGGGACGTATATGCTGGGATTTCCCTAACTAAATCACTTACCGGGGCATTGTTGCCGGGAAATGTTGCCCACTTTATATTTAAAGATGTTTCTAAAACGATTTCCTACTGAACACGACGGTGCACGCCGATTTAAAAGAAAATGTGCCCAAAGTGCATTTCCAAGGGTACTACAGGGAAGGGGGTTACCGAAACGGTTAGGAATGTACTATTTGAATGATCTGGATGCCTAATTATACATTTTCGAGCAAGACCAATTCAACTGAATTATTTTAAAATAAAAAATTGTGATTTTCTAGGAGAACAACAGTGACTCTGAGAAAGGGGTTGTTACTGAAAGTGCTTGAAATGTTATATTACTATAATTATTGTGGCTGACTATACATTTTATGAGATGGGATATTCAATTTGACTATTTATAACATCCATCCAATAATATACCCAAAGTACTTTTTCCGGAGGTACCCCTCCAGTGGCGTTGGTGTATGTTTATGGACAATTTATAGGAATGTGCGATTAACGTGATATTTTGATGTATAATTATACGTTTCTGTACATAACAAATTCAATTGAACCATTTATAAAATCCCAAAATATACTCAAAACGTGTTTACGACGTTTCCTCACTTCAGGTGAGGGTGCTTTGTTTCTGATAAGGTTAGGAAATACCAATTAAATAAAGTTTTTGTTTGAAGATGGAATATGCCCCGGAGTACCTTTTCTAAGAAACCACTTAGGAGGAGATATTAATAGGCTATGGTACATGATACAATGTTGGCCTTTTAATTAAATATTCGTGCTCCAGACCTGGGGATTACTTATTTCCTTCACTAAAATTAAAACAATATTATTTTAACCTAGAAAAGCTTTGTCCCCACATGAAAGGGGTGCACATTATTTAGAAAAATAAATAAAATGTCAACTCAATTTATTTCTAGAATATCAGTGACCAATGGATATACATAACCTCAACATGCTCAAGCGAACAATGGGGCTAATGATACTCAATAATCGGCCGGAATACACTTCACATTCTTTTACATCTGGTCCATTGTTATTGTGCACGCAGTTGGCTACGTCCTTGCTGTTTTCATTTGGGGATACAGCTTTTATTGATTTACATAATATTTTTAAAATTTTAGTGAAAGAAGTAAGTTATCCCCAGTGCTGTAGCACGGAAGATGGTTAAATCGCAAACGTATCACGGCCTATAACCCCGTCTACCTGAGCCACTCCCTGTGATTTTCCATACTGAACATCCGATTCACAGGATACCTCACAAACATTATTATAGCACTAAACCCCTATGAGTATATAAAAATAGTCATTCCATATCAAGTAGAGCCCCCAATACCTTGAATTTCCCCCTATTATACAATTAAATATTTTGACGCAATGCAGGCATGTTGGTACTCATTTTGGTATCAATGGAAAGAGGAGGACCATAGCTATCCTTTAGTACCAAATCCGAGTGTCTGTAATATTTCTGTATCGTGCTAGGTACGTTGGCACTTCTCTCAAGAAAGGTGGGGTGGCAAGGATCATCCTATACCGTCAATTGACCACCCCCTCCCCCATCGGTAGACGAGGGTTAAAGACCGACTCAGAGATTTTTTTATATATAATTGTTCGTGTATTTATTGAAAATAGTCAACTATAACTAAAGATAGTCACCTAAAATCCCCAATCACAAAGTTTGATATAATATTGGATGATTTGAGTAGGATACAAGAATTTGTCGGTCAAGCTATGAGTTTTGAAAATAATTATTTGGCGTGTCGCGGAGCGACGAGCGCAATATTTTCAAAACTCATAGCGACACCGATAAATTCTTGTATCCTGCGATAAAAATCATCCAATATTATCATTATTTTGTTTTCAGAATCTGACTTGAACTCAAAACTAGTGAAGCA
Source organism: Ophioderma brevispina (assembly GCA_023653785.1). NCBI lineage: Eukaryota > Metazoa > Echinodermata > Ophiuroidea > Amphilepidida > Ophiodermatidae > Ophioderma > Ophioderma brevispina. The sequence continues at coordinate 71,053 of JAMKCH010007683.1, read as the reverse complement.
GGCTTGACCAAGTAGGGCCTATAGAGTAACTAGATCCTATAACATTAGTGAAAAGACAATTTAGAATAAAATGAACCAGTAACCACTAACCACTAGACACCAGGAACCAGAAAAAGAAATGAAACCAGCAGACACCAGGAACAACCAAAAAATGGAACTAGTAGACACCAGGAACCACCAAAGAAATGGAACCAGAAGACGTCAGAAACCACCAAAAATACAAACAGTAGACAGCAAAACCCAAAATAATGACACCCCAAAGAAAATAATGGAACATCCCTAGACTACTTCAGCCAATCAGAAGCCTCTCAGAAAACTCATGTCATGGTCTCAAAAACTCATGTCACCGTCTCAATAGTCTGTGTTACAGACCTTGTTACTGTATTACTCTATGGAAGATAAACTACCGGATACTATCAACTAAAGGGACCAACCAACTTGGTAACAAGTCGAACCTCTCTGAGTGCCCCCCTCCCCCCACCCTACGGACTTTATAAAACCGAGTCTTTGACAAAGACTACCGTCTCAAGTGCATGGTTTTATTGTACATTAAGCTGTGTACAAAGGTATAGGATGGAAGATTCTGAAAACATTATAATGAGATGTATCGGATTTTACGTTTCCATGCAGTAAACATTTATGTGTAGTATACAGTACCATAGGATACTGTGTATAACTAAATTTCCGGAACCGGAAAAGTTGTGATTTTCTATATGAAGGACTTCGATTTGAGCTTAGCTATTTTACACAGTGTAGTGTTTAGTATATGGATAAGCCTAATGTATATGCAAAAAAATATTTGTTTGAAAATTGAGGGCGCCCTCCTCGGAAAATCATCTGAGTCAGCCTTTAACATGATATTTTGAAGTCTAATGATACATTCACAATAGAACCATTTACAAAATCCCAAAGTGCATTCTGGAGATACCCGGGATTTTAGTGCCTAATGTTACATTTTCCTGTGTTGGGCATAACTCCCAACTATTGATAAGATGAAATTTGTCAATGTAAATTTTGAAATAAGTGCTAGATTTTATTCCCAATGACCCATATACAAGTATTTTGTTCTTCAGTGCCACCCTTGTCACGGTCGGTCCTGTGTACAGAGAGCCACAACTGTACACGTTTGTTATTTTTGAGCTGCGAAGCAAGCTCCTACAAATCGCCCAGAAACTCTGTTAGTGAGTGTGTTCGTGTGTTCGTTCGTTCGTTACGGTAATATTAAAATGATGTAGCGATTGATGCTCAGTTTACAGCTGTCACGGTAATTTATTTCCAATCGGCACGAACACGCTTATTTTCGCTGATTACCAATACAAAAAAAAACATAAAAACTAGCGAGTTGGTGGACGCTGTTTCGGGCCTACCAAGGTCGAAGTTCCTAATTAATACCCGGGGTATTAATTTAAAAAAATATTAGAACTGTGCAGTATTACTGTGATAAAAACATCACACTCGTCACAGCGATTAATACCGCCATATTGGAAAATTTATCTCAGCAACGGTAAACTTTCTGAACAAAACACATACCTGATTTTTTTTTTAAAATACCTGACGATATTCTTGGCGATATTCTTGGATGTCTAAGAATTATTTTATAAGCGAGGGTCGCCAGGCGAAATCGACGACAAAATGCTTTTTTCATGCAGTAATGTTTACTTATTTGGCACGAATGCTGGACACTTCGGTGACAGGTCAATTCGGCAACAAACCAATTCGGCGACACCAATTCGGCGACACCAATTCGGCAACACGCCAATTCGACAACAAACCAATTCGGCAAAGAGCCAATTCGGCAACAATTTATATGGGGAATCTTTTGCACGTGTGAGCTCGCGATACTATCCCTATACCCCTACGGGGTATTGGGGTTGTTGGGTGTGACTTGGTAACTATACATTGTACATTGTCCAAACTGTACCTTATTTTACTTGGGAATACATTAAAAATAATATGAGACCATTTCCACTGAAATTGGAAGCATTTTTTAATATTTGTAGAAGCTAAATTTAACATTTAACCTATAATAACGGTTTTCAGCTTATAACTCCATAAGGGTAAGTTGGAGAAAGCACAAAATATACATTTTGTTACACCTTGTGATTATACGAACAATTTGGTATGCAATTCAACAACATTGGACCACTTTTCAATTTTGACCCCTGTATAATTTTTCGCGAGCCCCTAACTCGCTTAAGCTACCCCTACAGAATGGCCATCATACATTTTTGTGTATGTCATAGTGTTAGGAACCCCTGGTATCAGTGCCTCTGAACCCCCCCCCCCCTCACAGGTGATACCAATAAGGCTACTTTAGATGGTCTGACTCATCCAAGCATATTTTTGGATTTTATAAACGGTTCAGTTGAATTTATTATGCACAGCAATGTATAGTTAGGCATCAAAATATCATGGTAATTGCACATTCCTATATACTTCTTTTTATAAACATACCACAACTCCAGAAGGGGTATCCTGGAAAAGTGCTTTGGGTATATTATTGAATGTTACAAATGCTCCAATTCAATTTCGCGTGTCATAAAATGTATATTTAGACACAAAAACTAGAGTAATTTAGATTTTGCCGATGATATTGGACTTATAAACTCCTGATCGAAGTTGAGGAAGCTGCCTAGTACGTCAGCCACTCTGAAAAAGGGCTCTAGTTTTCGAGTTAGGGTAGGTGGTCGAGTAGAAAAAAGCCACTGATACCAGGTGTTAGGGACATATGTGTGGATCATCACCTGGGTGGATGTAGAAATCAAAAGTGGTTCAATTCTTTTTTATGGACCAAAAAAGGTCAAAATTGACCCAAATTAAGTAAAAATCATAGAATGGTGATTCCAACTTCATATTAATGTAATAGTATTTAATTTTCCCCACTATATAGCTGTAGATTCAAGAAGAATTGAATGCTGGAATCTGGGATTATTTTAGACCCCAGAAAGGGCCAAAAAGGGGTCGAAATTGACCCAAATAAGGAAAAAATCATAGAATGGTGATGTATTTATTCCATCTTAATTTAAAAATGTAATAGTAGTTCATTTGCCCCGCTATATAGCTGTAGATTGAAGAAGAATTTGAATGTTGGAATCTGGGGTATTTTTGGCCCAGAAAGGGCCAAAAAGGGATAAAAATTGACCCAAATTATGTGAAATCATAGAATGGTGATTTATTTATTCAGACTTCATATTGAAATGTAATACTATTTAAATCCCCCATTGTATATAGTTGTAGATTCAAGAAGAATTGAATGCTGGAATCTGAGGTTATTTTTGACCCCTAAAAAGGGCCAAAAAGGGGTCAAATTGACCCACATATGGTAAAAATCATAGAATGGTGATGCATTTAATCCATCTTAATTTTAAATTGTAATAATAGTTCATTTGCCCCACTATATAGCTGTAGATTGAAGAATTTGAATGTTGGAATCTGGCGTCAAAATTGACCCCAGCAATGGCCACAAGGTTAAAAAAATGACTTAAAATGGTTAAAACAGGAAGATGGTATTTTTGGTAGCATGTTTAATATTAAGGCAGAATTTCCATAATCTATTGCCACTTTAAAACCAATATTCATATTCACTTTTGTGACATCCAAAATGAAAACTTTGGATAATAATGCAAATGGTAATTACACCCACTTTGGTCAAATATACAGGTGAGTCAAAGATTTACACTCGTTTTTTTGAAATTTTTCTAAAGCGGTGAAAATCCACCAAAGATACCGACTATCACATATAAAACTAGGTTCTTTCACCTACTAGAGAAATTTTTGAATTTTGATTTTGAACTTTGCATTGCCAAGTTTATGCTAACTTAAGATAGGTACCCATTTTTTTCCTCCTCACTCTGTCCAGGGAATCACTGTTGTGGAATTTGGCCAAAAAAGAGACTTTGGAATGAGTCTACCACAAGTACATTATGACCCCGGGATTATGACATTCTTTTGCTTGCATTGATACTTTTTTTGGTACCTTATCCATGAAAATGTCAACTATTTCATTTTCTGAAATCAGTAACAAATTAATTGGATCTTACAACCCATATTTTGAATCATTAACTTCATAAATCTTCGAAATTTTCACATAAATCTTTCGCGAAAGTTAAGCCCATATAAAAGGGCAATCCCGGTCAATACAACCAGTTGACCCCCATTTTCCACCTACCCATAACATAATTGGGGGGGGGTGGGGAGGGGTCTACTTTGGGGAATCAATATTTGAACATACACACATTCAACGTCCCTCTGTCTGCCTTTCCCATTGCATTTCAATCATTTTCTCTCCCTTCCATCTCTTTTCTCTACTCGTTTTCCTGCTTATATCCTTTTCCCTTTCCTTCCTGATTTCCGCTAGCTTAAGATAAAAAAAAAAAAAAAAAAAAAAAAAAAAAAAATTTCCTTGTAATGGGTAGGGAAACGATGCGTCCCCTTCCCCTGCTCCTGTTACGCTACTTTCATTGACTACTGTTAGAATATAATCAACAACAGTTGTTACGGATTAGGTTAACTAATGGTTACTGTAGAACAAAATACAACAGTTAATTGACATTTATTAACTCAATGCTTTTGCTGCTGTGGACGTGAAGATTGTACAACCGTGGTCAATAGGGTTTTTGGCGGATTTCCGTTAATTTACCATATCTCAATATGCTAAAAGTTAAATTAGATTTTTTTTTAACCAATGACAGTGGATATAATGATAGATTGTTTTCCAAGTATAAAAAAACCATTTCTGAATTGTTAAATAGTTTTAAATATTTTTCTGAAATCGATTGTAATTCTTTTTGACTGGACCACCCGTATTACCATTAATTCATGGTTACATATCTGTCAGTCTTCACTGTTAAAAACGGTGTTAACATTGGTAATAATGAACATTATCAGGCTTGTAACAGGGTCGGTCGTTTGGAGCTGATGCTTACATTCCAAAATCCACATAACCCCTAAAAACTTCAAAGGCCAAAAATATATTCTTGTGGCAAAAAATAGAGGGTTATGCTTCTTTTTAAAAAAGGGTACATCTTTAGGTACAAATCCACTTTTGCCAAAATTTTCCCCTTTGTAATTTTGGGGAAACCAAATTGTGCCCCCTTTTGTACTTTTGGGGGAAGTCCCCTTTTGAAAAAAAATGCATCCCCTCTCTTATTTAGTGTTTCCTAAGTTAGTGTTCCTACATGGAAGTCAGCAATGCCTGATAAGACGTTTTTGAGAAGGACGTAACGGATTTCACACAACCCAAGTTGAAAGATGATTGATGATATTGTCCACCTTTGCCAACACGGCAATCGTTTCGTCAATGCAAATCTATGTGGTTGCCAGCTGACAAAAAGTGCAAACATTTGTCTATTCCCAGTTGCTTCTCAAAACATTAACTTCCACAGTATAAGTGCCCAATTTATAGCTTTTAATTCACACTCTTTTGGGTCTATTTTGACCTCTTTTTGGCCCTTTCTAGGGTTAATTTTGGAGTCAAATTTATTAAAGATCCACTCGCTAATAACCTCGTCCCCGGGATCCACAGATTTTACATAGGAAGTGATCAGAATATAATATTGGTGTCTGTAGAAATATACTATTTGTCTCATTTACTCTGTAAAATCGTAGGACTTAAAATATTTAACTTAGATATTATGATTGAAAAAGTGCATAAATTATTTTTACACAGTATTCTAGGAGCCTTCATAAATCACGTTTTTAGCACTCATATCAAAACTGGTTGAGATGATACGGGCACGATATTTCACAGATGGGTATTGGAGTCAAGGCAATTCAATCAAGATGAAACTATTAAATTGGACTATTATATTGCTCTTTTGGGGGTGTATCTTGACCCAAAATGTCAAAATGTATATTTTAATCTACTACCAATAGAAATGAGGTTTCGTTTTAGAAGTTTTAAAATGCATATACGTGGAATGATTACCTTGCCATTTCTAACTTTTACTGACTCATATTTTGGGTCAATTTTGACCTTTTTTTGCCTTTTCTGGTCAATTTTGACCCCAGATTCCAACATTCAAATTCTTCTTGAATCTACTGCTATAGAGTGGAGAAAATGAAATACTGCATTTTAATATAAAGTTGGAATAAATAAATCACCATTCTATGATTTTTACCTCATTGTTGTCAATTTTAAGCCCCTTTTATACCCTTTTTGGGGTCAAATTTGACCCTAGATTCCAACATTCCAATTCTTCTTGAATCTTCTGTTATAGAGTGGAGAAAATGAAATACTAGTTTAAGTTGGAATAAATAAATCACCATTCTATGATTTTTACCTTATTTGGGTCAATTTTAACCCCTTTTTGGACCTTTCTGGGGTCAATTTTGACCCTCCAGATTCCAATATTCAAATTCTTCTTGAATCCACGGCTATAGAGCCGGGAAAATTAAATACTATTACATTTTAATATGAAGTTGGAATAAATACATCAACATTCTATGATTTTTACCTTATTTGGGTCAATTTTGACCTTTTTGGCCATAAAAAAATTGCACCACTTCTGATTTCTACATCCACCCCAGGCGATGATCCCCACATATGTACCTAACGTGTGGGAGCAATGAAATTGTTCTACTCTTCCACCTACCCCTTGGTGCCCAAAACTGGACCTGAAGGGCTAGTACCTCAAATAGCCCTTCAGGTCGGGCTTCACAAGACCAGGATGCTGAACTTTTCACAGTTGATATCTTGGGTCGTGGATCGGCAACACTCAGCAAGATATTGGATTTCGCAAAGCACTTGCCTGGAACTCCTTGAATGCTCTTTCTAAAATATGGAAGTCAAATCTCCCCAGAAAGATCAAACAACGTTTGTTCCAAGCTACAGTTGAAAGTGTACTCTTTTATGGCGCAGAAACCTGAACCATTACCAAACAGATCAGGAAATCACTTGATGGTTGCTATACTAGGATGTTGAGAACTGCTTTTAATGTTAACTGGAAGGATAGGATCACCAACAAAGAACTATATGGTGATCTCCCACCCATCTCAGAGAAGATCAGAGGGAGACGTTTGAGATTTGCGGGGCATTGTCATAAAAGTAGAAAGGAAATAGTTTCACATCTCATACGATGGAGATTTCAACATGGACATCGGAAACCTGGACGTCCTACAACTACCTATATTGACACGCTAGTTAAGGACACCTGCCTTAATACTGAAGAAATAGCCATGACTAGTCGATCCACCTGGAGAGCCATCATAGGAGTCCGACCGAGGTCACCTTTAGTGAGTAGTGAGTGAGAGTAATTTAACATTTCAAACACTTTAAGTAAAAACAACCCCTCACAGTGGGTACCCAGGAAAAAGTGTTTTGGGCATATTATTGGATTTTGTAAATAATTCGTTTGGATGCCTCATGCTCGAAATGTATAATTAGGCACCCGATTCGGTAAAAACACCCGCACCGGTAGTGGAACCATCGGGAAAGCACTTTCGACACATTTCTTTTTCAAAAATCGGCGTTCACCCTAGTGTTCGGGGGGAGGGGTTCATTTAAACCCATCTTTAAAGCGCCATTCCGTGATCCATATCCTCGTCCTCCCGATTTACTTTTAAAGAAATGTGATTTTGATATAATTTGAACCATTGCAATAAGTATAATATGTGTGCATTATTCGACATTGGTAATTTTGTATTTTCTGTGACGAACATTCGCTCATAACACCAAATCAAGGGTTGAGAATCAGAAGGACGTAACTCAACACTAAAAGAAATATTAAAGAATTTCTTTAATTCTGCTGTAATACTGCTTTTGAGAAATGTGATGTTAAATATTTTCACCTAAGCAAATCTATTCATTACTCATAATGTAAACATCTCATAAAGCTCGTATATGGTACTGTAAGCAAACATTATATAAACTTTAGTAATGAGCTACTATGAACAGCAGAATTAAAGAAATTCTTTAATATTTCTTTTAGTGTTGAGTTACGTCCATCTGATTGTCAACCCTCGAAATGCACCACGCGTCAGAATCCATTGCAATATTGGGATAACCTTTTTGAGGATATCTAGTGAACCATAACAAAAAATGAAGTTGCTAAGATCACGAAATGCACATTTGAATACAAAGTGGGCAACATTTTCCACTTGAGCGTTGAAATGAAATGACTATTGAAATTGGCAGTATGGCATTAATGCAACTACATAATTCATTTGAAGGAATTTTTAAATACAATTAAAATTATAGTTAACCGACTTAATTGACCTAAAAAGGTAACCATTGTTTAACACATTTCTAAAAGTGGGGTAGGCACATTATTATAAGTTAGTATTTGGCCATAACTACATTATATCTTTCGCAAGTCTCAAATCAAAGTGCCAAATAATTTTACAAATTTGTCCGATTGCCTCAATATATTTGTCCAGTACAGTAAACATATAGGAGATCCCTGATTTGCGGCAAAAGTTTGAACATGTATTGTTATTTACGAAGTTCCTCGACCCAAATCGGTTAACATTCAACACTTATTTCAAAACAACGATTTCGTTAATTTCATGGGTGAAAGCTATCAAACGTTTTGCATAGGGCACTGGCCTCTCATGTGTCTACCTTACTCTACATAAGGTTAAATGTTATTATCTTTCTCGCATTTTACCTAAACAAAAATTTAACTGCAGAGCATGTTGAAAGTCTTAAGCATTGAAACGAGCAGTTAATTTTTTTTAAAATAAAAACATTAAAACATTACAGACATTTCATTTTAAAATGAAAACATTAACATCAGATAAATTACAGCGCTAGAGCTAATAATATTGTTATATATTTGTGCTTAATATTGATCGCTTAACCCTCGTCCAACCGAGGGGTTTTCTACTACATGCACAACCGGGGGGCTACAACCCCCCCTGATTTTTTCGTAATTAGGGAACAAAAATCATCTTGTTTGGTATCAGTGTGTAGCTACATATGTCCTTTATTTAAATGAAGTAAAACATATCAAGTTTTAACAATATGACGTGACATCATAACTGGGAGTTGTTATAACTGCAAAAATAAATGTCGCATCTGAAAAATCTCCAAAATCAAATGGCTTTCGCCATTCAAGCAAGCAAAACTGCTCGCAAAGGATGAACTTACAATTACATAAAAGCCTTAGATTATATTCGTTGCGTTTTTGTGCGACAGGAAATCATCAGTTTGGGGTGGTAACCCCCCCCCCCCCCGGTTGGACGAGGGTTAATATGTTACTCCTCTTATTATAATTTAAATTTGATGAGGAATTTCAATCGGAATATTGTTTTTGGCTGTATCTAAAGAGTATCCACTACCCGCGATGTTATGCACTTTTAATGGTGCTTTGTACAAAATGATTTTTCTACCTCTTTTATGAGTCTATCATGTCGCCTACGCAGGCTATGGAAAAATATTAACTGATTGTTTTTAAAACTTACCTTTCTGCCTGCCTTGAAGTCCTCATCAAAAGTTTTAAGTTTTAAGAAATCATGATAACGTTGCACAAACTTACACAAATTGCCAAGGCCTTGAATTTACCCTACTAAGTCAGTAGCTCAATCTGCCATCCCCATGTACTAACAGTCAGGTGAGCAAATTTGTTTTTTGTAGCACTCCTATTATATTTCTGTTTTGTTGGATTTTCTGTTCAATAAATAAAATCAAAACCCTTGTTGATGTGGCGCAATGACGAATTCTTGGTGATTGAAATTTTCTTTCGAAACTAAATGTGTACTGAACTGTAAAAGTCCTATTAAGATTGTCAATACTGTACTGCAAGAGTGTTACAATTTGGTGGCAAGGAGGAAATAATAACAACAAAATAAGTGTTTATTATGGTTGAAATATAATGACATGAATATGAACGATTGACTGTTCATTTCACAGATAACATTTTTTTCTTCTTCAAAATGTACCTTTTTAATGTCCATCTTTGCTTTAAATTGAAGCATTTCGTTTAGTATACCAAAATAGGAAGTAATATTAATTGATTGAAAAAAATCAGGTGTGCTTGGACATGATGTAAATTCATATACAAATGCAGCACAATATAATGAATGTACACAAAGTTTACTGGCTGTGTTAAGTATAAATACATGTATGAATTCGTACTACTTATCGGTCGCGTATTATTACTTTGTTTTGTTATGTATTTACTCAAACTAACCCATGTTTATTGTGTTGAGTAATAAATAAAGAACAAAAACCGAATGGACACAAATAAAAGCAATCAAAGGACGAACTCCATATGATATATAATTTTTATTTACTAATTCAGGTTAAAGTATATAAAATGGGAGTACATAGTATGAATAGTAAAACAAAATTAGAGTACAAAATATGCCTTCGTACTATGGGGTTAGTAAAAAAAATGGACCCTGATTGTGCCCGCTGTTCTGAATTTTTAAGTACCATATATCTAACATATAGGGCCTATGATATCATCGGAAAGGTTAGTTCATTTAACACTTAGTGTATAAGGGGAGGTGCATGTAGACACAGCATTTCGTTTTTCGCGCGCCACGCTAAATTATTTTTGCCCAAGATTTTAACATTTTAACAATTGCCTAAATATCAGTTCTATAAATAACCATTACAACATCATCATGTATAAACATAACCTAACACTGTCCAATTAGATCTCACATAAATGACATCTTCTGCATTGCATCATCTTACATTAATGACATCATGGGAAACTACCAAATTTGCAATCTGTTTTTCAACATACAGCAGATGAAAAAAATCAGGCTAATTACAGTACTTAACTCAATCTCTGACTTGTAAACATCTGGTCCTATCTCAACATAGCACGAAGGGAATTCCATTGTTCTTTTCCGTAATAAACAAAGAACTTTACCCCTGAGAAATCTTTTCTTAGGTAAAATAGAGGAAATAGAGAAATGGAGTATAATATAACATAATTTTTATTTCAGCAATGTAATTGTATTTATGTCCTACTATTATAAGCCAAATTGTATTGAAAAAGTCCTTCGGTAAAGTGATTTTTCATTTTTGGACGGAGGAAATTGCCGTGCGTTATTAAAATTGTTTTTTTTTTAATCGCCATTTTGAATCTGTACAACCCGATTTTCATTGTTTTCCTGTTATGTGGTCGTGTTGATGAACCCTATCAATGACCACAGTTTGGGTAAACAATTCAATGGCAACGTGGTTTTGAGTGGGGGTCCACTTGGACTCTCACCCTTATGCACCAAAGAAAGTGCAAAGGACCTTATGCACTTAAAGCCACTATCAGCGATTTATTCCACATGTAAACAAATCGCGCCCCCTATTTTTCATCAAAGTCCATTTTTTACACTGTTGTATTGCAAATGGATGTAGTAAAGACCCCTGCAAGTGGCTAAGCTCAATAACAGGCCGTATTTGGCAAGAAATTACGATTTTTATGCATTGTTTACTAATAAAAGTCGGGATCCGACTTTTATTAGTGAACAAAACAGTCGTATAAATGGCATCTTCAAGACCGCTTTAAAATGATTTAGTGTCTGTTTTCACAGCGAATAGTAATATAAGGTGTTTATATGACCTAACCCTAGCAATGTAGAGATAAAATGTGCATTTTGAATTTGGAAAATGACTGATTGTGACTTTAAGTGTGAATCTTTCACATCGGTTAGATATAGACCGAGCTACAGTCGTTTGAATCATAAAAATCTGGACACTGATTGTGTCCGCCATTTTAATTTTCTTGAGCAATATATATATATATATATATATATATATATATATATATATATATATATATATATAACATATGTGATATCATCAATGGGCTTATTTCGTTATCTTTAAGACAATTCCAATCGGTTAAGTATATGCCGAGCTACATTTTTTTGAATCAAGAAGAGTCAGGCTTTCCCCGCTATCCACGGATTCCCATTTCAATGCACGGCGGTCAACTGCGCAAATGACTCCCCAAAATGATAAGGGTATGTCTATGTTTTAGCCAAATGGTGTGAAAGCCAGTGATAATTGCAAGATTTATTTGAAATTTTCTTTTTTAGATGTACCATATTTTGGTCTACAAAATAATATAGTCAATACTTAATACTTAGGTGCCTAGGATGTTTTCACTCAAGTGGAACTCCCCGCCCCTCATAAAAAACACTTTCTTGGTCAAGTGTTTAAATAAAAATAATGGCACACATGCGGGGGTCATAAGACATATCAATAAAAATTAGGGGCAAACCATTGTTTTAGAAACGCGTCAAAATTGAACGAAAAGTACTACATAGACTTCACGCCCTTGCATCAAAATGCACCACTACCAATATGCCAAATTTCGTCAAATTTGGATATTGGAATCTGGTAGAAATTCACCTTTTTAGTAATGAGCCAATAAGAGCAAATATGTAAATGAGCTAATTAATATATATAAATAATAATGACACAGCGCATGAGTATAACCTGCATTCACCACTACCCACATACCAAGTTTCGTCAAATTTGGATATCGGGATCAGGTAGAATTTAACCTTTTTATCTATAAGCAGTGAACATAAATTGAAAAGCAGTGAGAATGTTAAGAGAGACTTTGCACAGTATTCCTGTGGCATAAGAGCGGAAAACTTGGTGAGAGTAAGAGAGAGGTTGAACATGTTTTCTGGGGAATAAGAGCGAAAAAGTCTGAAATACGCAAAGTATGACCTTTGACCTTTGGCCTACAGACCTGTCGCAAGTAGCAGTAGATACTAAGGTAGAAACCAGCATGGGAGATAGTAAGCAATAAATAAGTATACACCAACATTATGACATGGATTCTATATAAAATAGTTTTGACCACAATGTTATGATACACTACCCGAGGCAAACATGAACGTAAATATTTAACACAGAGTGAATAGGGGGGCTTCATAGCATAGCTTCATAGCCCCCCCCCCCGAATTCAATTATGAATTCGGGGGGGGGGGGCTGTTACGTTATGGCAGTCTCTGCCTCAGTGACATTACAAAATCAACTCTTAAACCTTCGTTCAAAAGATCTTAGTAATATCATGATAATTTAGGAAATAAATATTAACGTCAAAATCCGTCGAGGTTAGTGGATTAACCTCGCTGCAAAACAGTGTAATTTCCAATAACGGTCATTTAAGATTTAAATATTCGTGACCGTTCGATATGCGTAAGACCGTCCCTCCTACGGTAAGTCTTTGCCGTTTTGAATTCGCTGCTGTTGTTAGGTTGGCCTGTCCTACCCCCCCCCCCAACATACGTCCTAACCCATGTTGCCTGTCTAAGTAAGAATTCATACTAACCTATGCTGGTATAAATCCATACTGTGTTAAGTATGAATTCATACTAACCCGTATTGGCTGTGTTAAAGTGATTTATTGGTATGAATCTATCGGCACATATATAATGAAATATCCAAAAAAAAAACGTACCAGATGGTTTTCATGGCAATTGGAGTATTCCTTGCGAAAAATCCAGATTTATTCCGACAAATGTACACAACTGTACAGCAATCATGGAAACTACCATGTTTATTCCCTGTGGTATATTAACAACGCCGCATGCAATACCGAAACAGAAGCCAGCGAAAATATATCACGTGACTTCAGCAAGTTTGCCACAAGCCTCATCCTTGTGAACTTCGCTGAGCACACAAAGGATAGGAGCGAAGTTCGTTTAGAAATTTTTATTGCAAAAAAACTACCCTTTTTAAAACCTCAGTGATTTGAGAAAAATGTAAAGATGGGTGTTTTAGATATCATTTTGTGATTAACAAAGGTTTTAGTTGGCCTAAACACTAACAATCCATGAAAACGTGGACATTTTAAAGGAAATATGTCATGATTCTGAATATTTGGAAAATTGATATGGATGGAAAGCTTAAGTAACGTAGATTACATATAAATCAAAATAAGTTGAAAATTGTCCACATTTGTTGAGTATTTTGCCCTTTTAATTTCCCGCCCAATAGCTTACTCGAAAACGATTCCGACAAATCCACATGCATCGCAGGCAAATGGTGACGTCAAAGTGATGACCATCCATAATTTACGTCGTTGTGACCATCATATCGCAGCGTTGCCACTTCAATAATAATTTAACACAACGAAATGAAACAAAATATGTCATTCTGTAACTTTTTTTTCTAATTTTATTATTACTTTCATTAATCCATCAATATTACAGTGTCAGCAATAACAATTCGAGTAAACACGATGTTTTGGTCATCACTTTGACGTCACGGGTTGGGCGCTTTTGATCAATGAAGCCGTGGCGAAAAATCCGCCCGTTTTCTTCGTATGTCAAAAAAGCAAAAATTAAAATGCCTCTATTTTGTTAATTTTACATCAAATTGTATTATTTTTTCGGGAATTCGTGATGTATGTACATATATTTTATGAATGTAAGTCAAACTGAGCTTGACAAAAATCTTGACATATTTACTTTAAAAGGGATCGCGTAATATTTATAGTTTTATCGCAGTCGCACTGTAACCACTGATCCCTATACAATGGATTGGCTACACAACAGTAATTGTATATTATACTCGATTCGCGCTGATATAGGGACAACCTGTACTTTTTTACGGGTGAGAGCTGTTTCTGAGGGGCGGACAGCAATTAAACTTTGCAGCACTCCTAGTCCGTGTGTTCTTAATACTGCGTGTTCTACGGCCAACACAATATGCAGTGGTCAAAACATAGAGGGTCACTGGTAAAAGTAACTTGCGTTAAAATGTGAAATACTACCTGTATAGGCAGGTGCTCTATAATATCAATTTGAATCCCGAATATGGTAACAATGGTTTTGCGCTCTCGCAGGTGATATAAGGCCTCATCAGTACTTTCATACGTTATCTAAAATATAAATGCGACTAATATATACAATAGTCAATACCCACTCAAAGATGGTCCAACATAGTTCTTAGAAGTTGAAGCACGTTAAATAAAATATTTGGAAGTGGAAAACTTCGTCTACACGCTTAATAACGGAAACACTACTTTGTAATGAACCCAAATTAAACTTCTTTAGGGAATTTATACTTTGTTATTAGACAGGTACATCCCAGGTCATAACTAATCTAGTTTCCTACCACATAGCCACTAGTTTTTTGTATGTTGCATAAACTATATTGTTTAAAATAAGCTTGGGGGCCACCCTGATTTTTGACTCAAAAAACAAAAATCGCCTAAAAATGCATATTTCCGTGGTAAAATGCGCAAAAAAACTCAGAAGTTCCACCTGTTAATATACACAGGAGTTCAAAGGCACATGTCTTAACCTCGACAAAGGAAAAAAAATCATTTTTTTTTAATCATGTAACCACAATTCAAAATGACCGCCATAAACGCGCTATCCCGTTAGCATAACTCTAAGAGTAATTTTTTAATATATTCCCGTAGTGCGAAATACCCATATTAACTTGTTGAGTTTCTTCCGAAAAATCTACATGGCCATGATTTGGCCCAAAATGGACCCCCCAACCGAAAATTAAAATTTGTCGACCAAAATACCAATTTGAATCAAATTCGCTAAAAGGTATATGTCCATCGTAAAGGACAAAAAAGGGAATTTCCCTCTTTTAATGTATAGAGAGGCATATGTCATTACATTGACAAGCTAAATTTCATTTTCCCCAAAAATTCAAACAATTGGCCGCCATAAACGTTAAATACAAACAAGCATAATCATAATAGTCCTTCAAGATAGATCATAATTTAAAGGATACGTAATTTACGTTGTTGTTGATTTGCAACCACAAATCTATAAGCCTACAATCATTTTGCCTCAAATGGCAGCCAAATATTCAAAATGGCGCCTAGGATACCAATTTTTGTCTTATAATCTACTATATGTATGAATTTCCTCCTTAGTTTTTCTTACAGATTGATGCATATTTAGCTTATTATTAATTACCAGGAAACCTACACTGCTATCATATTCTCTAAATGACGGTAAGTAAAATTACAGATGACTCTGTATAACGATTAATGATTCTCCATCAGCATCATCAGTCACTCTCGCGATCTGAAGAACTATCACTAGCGAACTGTACTCCGCGGCTGATGTGGATAGATCGCCGTCATCGAAGTGTCGAATTTGTGTCTGTGTCGTCCATGTTTGTAAGCAACATCTTCTGATTCAAATCTTTGGTCTTCTTCTTTTGGTGGTTGTTTGGCCTCTGTCGTGTCTTCTGTATTTTCCTGGTGTCGAGCAGATTCTTTCGTATGACCTAAAATAAAATAAATCTTAGAATTAGAATAGGATGAGATCGGATCATGTAAGTTCATCAGCTATTGCAAGAACACAACGCTTTATTATATTATTGAAAGTAATGGTTCCTTATCAACTGGTGCTTGCATGTGCTAGTTGGTGCTGGTGAATATCCAGAAGGTACAGGTTCTTCCGTGTTACCTTAAATAAAACTTAATCTTAGAAATGTAGAATATGATCTGATCATGCAAGTTCATGAAAATTGCACGAACAAAATGCTTTATTATATTAATGAAAGTAATGAAAGGTTCCTCATCATCTGGTGCTTGTGCTAGTCAGTGTTGATGGATATCCGGAAGGTGCAGATAATATGTGCTTGACATGCAAAGACAGTGCTCTTCATTCTGGTGAATGATTGGACTGATCTTACCTGTTGGTGGCTTTGTGTGTAGACTTGGCGGTAGTTGGGAACACTGGTACCATTTCGGAACAATACCATCCCCCTTTACCATCCATCCCTGATCTTCTTGTAGGTTGGGATGGTCAATGTTTTGCTTGAGACATTGCCTCCAGATAAAAGCTTGGAGGTCACTTCTCTTCAGATGCTCTAACGCACTGCTCTTATCGGGCAACAAAGCGGCACTGGACTTCACCCTTTGCTTGTCATACATCCGAATCCTTGTCTGAACATATGACTCGTTGGTCCGGCCCGGGTACAAAGTTATCCTGAAGAATTCCAAGGCATTTTCGAGGATATTGACCGATGTAATTTAGAGCCAAGCATTTCTAGCAGGTGATAATAGCCTGCTTTTTCCATTTTCTTCAGTGGTCTTATCTTGCCAATGTTAAACGGATATGATGTGGTATCAGACACCGTGATACTATGGAAAGCTGGAAGTAAGCTTTGCAGATATGCGAACATCTAATCACAGTGAGGCAGACACCAGATTAGTCTTGGAAGCCAGCAAGGTACAATGCCCCGTAATTGTTAGAGCAACAGATACGGATGTACTTGTTTTGTTGGTCTATGGTTACAGTATAAGAACACCCAATTATGACTGGTTCATGAGAATAAGTCATGAAAGATATGTGAGCATAAACGCAATTTATAATCGATACGGTTCGCATATCTGCAAAATACTTCCAGCTTTCCATAGTATCACGGGGTCTGTCGAGGTTAAGACCTGTGCCTTTGTATATTAAAAGGTGGAAATTCTGAGTTTTTTTGCGCATTTTACCACGGAAATATGCATTTTTAGGCGATTTTTAGACAAAATTGATATTTTGGCCGCCATTTTGTTTTTTTGAGTACAAAATCAGGGTGGCCCCCAAGCTTTTTTAAACAATATATTTTATCAACATAAAAACTAGTGGCTATGTTGGTAGGAAACTATATTAGTTATTACCGGGGATACCTGTCTAATGTACCATTAGGAATAGCGTAGAAGGACCATACTAAACGCGTTTGTATAGTGGTCAGTAGGAATTTAATTACTTTTCCATCTACTCTGCCTAATTATAATGCATTTTTAATTCTCTTAATTCTTAAACATTGCAATCAAAATTCTAACATGTTGAAACCTGACAGCGTTTTCGCAGTGACCATAGAAAAAGCGTTGAATTCCTAAACATCGTTTTTACAGTGAACTGTGAAGTGATGTGAATGAGTTATAAATCGACTGTATTAAAACTGTACAACGTTCAAGTCAGAAAGAGGTCACATTAAAAAAAATTAGTTTTGTACTTGGCCTTTTCCACTCAAGTCACTTTCTATTTAAGGCAGCGCAGCGACTACTTGGTAGATTAAAATGCTTCTTCCCTATTTCCACCTAATGATCTGAACCAAACTTTTTTGTTTTGTTTTTTTTTTGTTCCCACTCCTATATCACCGCGAATCGAGTATAGATGGAATGCAGCAACGGGCGGACATCTAGGTCTACGAACCAGTAGCATTCCCAGAGACCACCTGTTTACAGAAGTGTATCCTGGGTGCACGTTTTAGAGACATGCATCCACGCGCAAATACAATGAGCTCACTGATTGGCTTGATTCTTAAGTCTGTTATGTCGCTTATCCACATTTTCATGGGAAACAATTCGGTATAATACCGTTGTAAAGAACTGAGTGTCCCCCATGAGAGAGTGTCCCTAGCTACCATAGCAACATGTCGGAATAAATCGTGACCTATGCCGCATGCAATTTGGGTACAGTCTTAACCAATGATGCATACAGCACTCATGGAGAACACAATAGACAGATGGGTGTAGAACATTCATCACCCGCAAGATGGTCTATTAGATAGAGAGGCAAAATCGTTACGGCCTCCTTTAGAAATACACCGTCTCGCATGTTTTTGCCGACCACAAAGAAACATAAGTCCAACAATAGAAAGCATGCCTGCCTCCGCTTCTTCCATACTGTGGGTGCCGCTTAACGCTTTGCATATACACTAATCGGTTAGAACCAAATTAATTATGTGTTAGAGGTGGCCAGGTATAATAACAGTGTACCTGGATCATTGGTGCTCAGATACCTGTTTTCGGGTGTTTTATAAAACGGGGTACCCCGAAAACGGGGACCCAAAAACGGGGACCCCAAAAACGGGGACCCATTAAAACATTTCACATGTGCTCTGAAAAGGGTTTACTTGGGGGTCCCCGTTTTTCTGCTTGGGTCCCCTTTTTATACATCCCCATAGAGGGATGTAATAAAACGGGGACCCCGAAAACGGGGACCCCCATTATTTCCCCTTCAAATAGCAGTACTAAGCGTAAGGTTTCTCCCATTTTACCACTGTGATGGGATGTTTTCATTATATTCTACCTATAAACTTGCTGCGTTTCTTTTCAGCACGAGTTCTTTTATATAAACATCGTACACCCACACCCCAACACACACACACATACAGACCATCTACATCAGTTGGGGTCTGTCATATGAAAAGTTATGCCACAAATCACGGAGCTCATTCTCCTCAGCTGCCAAAACAGGGGTTCCCCGTTTGTGGGGTCCCCGTTTTAATACATCGCCATATAGGGATGTATAAAACGGTGACCCCCAAAACGGGGACCCCATTATTTCCCCTAAGCTGAAAAAACAGGGTCCCCGTTTTTGGGGTCCCCGTTTTATACATCCCCATATAGGGATGTATAAAACGGGGACCCGAAAACGGGGACCCCCATTATTTTCCCTTCAATTCGCAGTACTAAGCTTAAGGTTTCTCCCATGTTACCACTGGTCATAAGCTCACCAAAATGCCCAAAAATAATAAAGAAATGGCCAACTCACACCATCCTGCCCCACAAGGCTATAAATGACGTTATATTGGGTTTAGAAAATATGGTGAGCTGGGAATTTATAGTCTACATATAAACTTGCTGTCGTATCTTTTCAGCAATGGGTTATTTTATATAAAACGTCGTACACCCACACACCCAAACACACACACCCCACACTTACAGACACATCTACTCAGTTGGGTATGTCATGAAAAAGTTAATGCAGCACAAATCAACGGAGCTCAATCTCCCTAAGCTGAAAAAAACAGGGGTCCCCGTTTTTGGGTCCCCGTTTTAATTACATCCCCATATGTGATGGTATAAAACGGGGACCCCGAAAACGGGGACCCCCATTATTTTCCCTTTCATTACGTGCTAGCTTATTTCATCCCATTTTTACCACTGTCATGGGAGTTTATCATTTATATTTACTATAAAATTCTGTGGCTTTTCTTTTCGCAGTGGGTAATCTTTTATTAAAACATCGTACAACCCACACATCCAACACACACACACACCTACAGAACTAGACCATCTACATCAGTTTGGGTCATCTCATATGAAAGTTATGCACACACATCACGGAGCTCATTCTCCTCAGTTGAAAAAACAGGGGTTCCCCCGTTTTGGGGTCCCCGTTTTATACCTCCCCATAGAGGGATGTATATAAGCGGGGACCCCGAAAACGGGGACCCATTATTTTCCTAAGCTGAAAAACGGGGAACCACCCATTATTTCCAATGCAATTTCGCAGGATAAGCTTAAGGTTTCCGTCTCCCTTTTTACCACAGTCATAGCCTCACAACATGCCCCCACAATAATAAAGAAAATGCCACCTCACACACCTGCACCCACAAAAGCTATAAATGACGTTATACTTGGGTTAAGAAATATGGATTAATCTGGGAATTTATAGTCTACAAATCTAAAACTTGCTGCGTGTCTTTTCAGCAATGGGTTCTTTTTATATAAAACGTCGTACACCCACAACACCCAACACACACACCCACACTTACAGACCATCTACATCGCTTGGGGTCATTCATATGAACGTTTATGCAACACAATCACGGAGCTCATTCTCATAAGCTGAAAAAACAGGGGTCCCCTTTTATACTCCCCATTAGGGTTTATAAAACGGGGACCCCGAAAACGGGGCCCCCATTATTTCCCTTCAATGAGCAGCACGAAGCTTAAGTTTTCTCCCATTTTACCACTGTCATGGAGTTTATCATTTAGATTCAACTACAACTACAACTTGCTGGCGTTTCTTTTTGCATCAGTGGGTTCCTTTTATCTAAACATCGTACCCCACACAGCGCCCAAACACACACACATATACAGACCATCTACATCAGTTGTGGTCATGTCATATTAAAGTTCTGCACACAAATCACGCGGAGCTGCATTCTCCTCAGCTGAAAAAAACAGGGGTCCCCGTTTTTTGGGGTCCGGTTTATACATCCCCTATAGGATGTAATAAAACGGGGACCCCGAAAACAGGGACCCCATTATTTTCCCTATTCCCTAACTGAAAAACATGGGTCCCCGTTTTTTGGGGTCCCCGTTTTATCCTCCCCATATAGGGATTGTATAAAACGGGACCCCGAAAACGGACGCCCTTCTTTTTCCATTCAATGCGCAGTACTAAGCTTAAGGGTCTCTTCTCCCATTTACCACTGTCATATGCCCTCACACAAAGGCCCAAAATAATAAAAATGCCAACGCACACACCTGCACCCACAAAGGCTCTAAAGTGAAATGACGTATATGGTTAAAGAAAAATGGTGAGCTGGAGTTAGTCTACATATAAAAACTTGCTGTCGTATCTTTTCAGCAATGGGTTATTTTATATAAACGTCGTACACCCACACACCAACACACACACACCACACCTTGTACAGACCATCTACATCACTTGGTGTCATGTCATATGAAAAGTTATGCACAGCAAATAACGGGCTCAGTCTCCTAAGGAAAAAACAGGGGGTCCCCGTTTTTGGGGCCCCCGTTGTTTATACTCCCCATATAGGGATGTATAAAACGGGGACCACAAAAGGGGACCCCCAGTTTTTTCCTTCATTACGTACTGGGGGGGCAGGCTTAAGGTTCCTCGGCGCATGTTGATGAGCCCGGTCATAGGTGTCGTCACACCAATGCACCATAATAAAAAAGGAAAATGTCCAACTCACCCACCTGCACCCACTAGGGAAATGGTATCACACAATGCAAAATATTGTCACGCGGGGGTGCAAATCCGAATGCGCGATGTGGTATATTTTTACTTGTATCTTAATGGAGCCGTTTATTTAGTGGTGTCCCCGGAATCGCAGGCATCGTCGCTCCACGGTTTGTGTAAATGGTTGGTACTTCCGGTAAAAGCATAAATCGGCTGTAAGCAAATTGGTGCAGCGTGGTACGAAGATATCGTTGATTGTTAAATGTTACATGAACAATGAATATTGTAGGACAATATCATTACTTGGATATCGGAAATAAGACCTTTTGAATCTGGCAAGAAATAGGACTTCGGAAGTACCCCGAATGCTCGGAGCCGCATGATTTTAGACGTCTGGTTGAAAAAGTGGTGTGCGCTATTCACGTGCCCCGTAACTCAAAATCCTATCTATCCGCAGAGTGCAATGGTTTTGGCGTGTATAATAATTATAATAGGTCTGTTTTGATATTAGAGTGTATCAATGCGCATGGCTACAGAGCGCCTAGCTCTGTAGCCATGGCGCGTATGTCAGGGTATTAATGTGTGAATAGAGATTACTTTTGCAGGGGAAGTTGCTGGAGGTTTGAGTTATGCATCAGTAATTTAACAGAGCATGATTGATGTGGACTTCATATTTTTTTCTTTAATTTATCATGATATTACTAAGATCTTTTGACAAAGGTTTAAGAGATGATTTTTTAATGTCATGGGACCGAGACTGCCATAGTAAAATGCATGTAGCATTTTCTCAATACCGTTTGGAAATCCCCATGGCCCAATCTAGCAGATCGTGTCCTACCCTCCTTGTACGCACCACATTATAGTCTCACTCTTGATCGATTACGCTGTGACAACAGAGATACAGAATGCTTGCTGCTTTGCCGTATTGTATTTTATAAACGGTACGAGATGAATAGTTTGGTGTCACGTGTCCATGTACAGTCACGTGGTCAGGTATCATATCATGTGGCCTCTCGGGGGCGACCGATAATATAATCGACTATGTTAATCAGGTCTGTACATATGAACCCTCGCCCAAGGCTATTTTTTTTTCCAAAAGACACCGTATATTATGTCTCACATACAAAATTTACCTTTTTCCCTACATATTCAAAACCGACGTTGATTACGATAATCGGTTGTTTGTTTCCAATGTTGGTACTAAGGCGGATCATTTTCCTGAATGTGTCCCCCGAAGCAAAATAATAACCAATCAATGCCGTGACGGGACGTCCTCAAATCTTTATTTTTTCCAGAAAATTGGCTGTTTTTCCATAATGAAATTCCTTTTTAGATTCACATCTGTATATTGTTCTTTAATAATTAATATTCATGGTCCCCGCATGAATGTGAAAAAGATGGGTCCATAAGTCGACAAACTGAAAACATAGTCAACCGGCTAAATAACCCTTACCGTGGACTGAATTAGCAGACGGATCCCCCTTTTAGTTGTAGCAGGCGGTGCAGCCATTTGCGCCGCGGCGTGGGGTTATTCGTCAATATTGTTTAACAAATTTCCATAATTTATTTGATATAGAAATTTTTTTTTCAAACATCAAATATTTATGTCACGTGGGGTCGAAAAACAATTTAATATTAAGCCATTTTTACGTGTTATTTCACTGGGAGGATATTTGTGGTGTGCGCCCCGCACAAGTTAAGGTCGCACAACACTAAAATGCTCCACGTGCGGAATGGTAGGTATTCCGGTAAACTGACAACACATTTTTTGAGATATGTTGGCAGTCCTATTGACCGGTCCTAGTGGAAGTGTTATATTATCCTATAAGTGAAAGAGTATAGCTTGACCATCGCTGAGATTATCAAAAATTGGAAATCGATCGGGGTAGAAACTAGTCCCTCGACTTCGGCCCTGGTCGAAAGCGGCTATGAGGCGTACACGTCGGCTCAAAATATGGGTGGCTGGTGCTTTCATATTGCCCGTTTTTCGTAAAATCGCTTACTAGAAATGATATCCACAAAATGAAACTTATTCCAAGTGTTAGTTGTGATCTATGGGAAATGAATTCAACTATGAAAAATATGTTCACGGGTTGCAAATTCATCGGGCCGATGTTGTATTTTTACGTGTATTTCAATGGATTATTAAGTGTGTGGCGCCCTTAACGACAGCTTGCATCCCCAAGCCAATAAACGCAGCCTGCAGGCGTCCCCGTTTTAGGTGTCCCCGTTTTATACATCCCCCAAAACTTGCTCTCTGATCGAGAATGCCGAAGTATAATGATATGTTTCGTATAGTTTGCATCTTTGTTTTATTATGGAGCAAGCGCCCAATTTCCAGTTAGTTTACACCAAGGAAGCCACAAATATTATGTTATCAACGTTTCAATGTTCAGTTTGCCTAATTTTTTTTTTTGTTTTTTTTGTAAACGGTCAGGTTCCAAGGTTTGTTTGGAACAGTATTAGTCGGAGGTTGCTCTTAACTAGACACTGGGTGTGGTCGTGTCCTACGCCCGCTTCGCCCGGGCTGCGGAGTGTTTCGAGCTAGAAACCAGTACGTACCATCTTGGAATATAGGTTTTTAAACAACTATTATCACTCCACTCAATTTTTTTACGAAAAAACTACAATTTATTTTTGACTTGTAGGCTATATCGCATCTAATACTTGTAGCCAGGTCATTCAAATAGTTTTGGCCTAAATGTAGGCCTAAGCTTTTCCGAAAACTTCGCAAATGCTCACACTGGCACTTGCCTTGGATATTAACGAGTAAATAAATCACGACCTTTGCTAGTACAAGTGCGACCTGCTGGCTGACTGGATACTATTATGATTATGAGCTTCACCAAGGCCTATGACGATATATGTTGACCTTTAGCCTTATGGGAGCGGGGGTGTGAGTTGGTATTTTCTGGGATATGATTGCGTTTGTCTGAGTGGTAATAATGAGAGAAACATCATGCTTATTACTGCTAATTAAAGGGAAAATAATCGGGGGGGTCCCCCGTTTTGGGGGTCCCCGTTTATACATCCCCTCTCGGGTGTTTAGAAAACGGGGACCTCAAACGGGGACCCTGCAATTTTTGACTTGCGATAATGAACGCTATATTTGTGTGTTGATAACTTTTGCATATGACCCAAGTGATATAGATGGGCAGGGGGCGTAGCCAGAGGGGAACGTGCCCCCCCCCGACCGAGATGTTTTTTGTCGTACATAACTGTCCGTCGGTACATTGGCTAAAAAGCTGTAAGCTTGTTTTAGAACTGCTAATGGTTCATACTACGACCTTTATACTTGCTTTGGCTAGAATCCCCCCCCCCCGTCTTCAGAAATTGGAAGCGATGGTTAAAAAAATGGGTGTACCCGCTCGCTACGAAACTCGCCTAAAAAAAAATTGGTCGTATAATACACGTGTCGGTACATTCACAATCTGTGCCCCCTCGTCAACAAAATCCTGGCTACGCCACTGAGATGGTGTTTATGTGTGGGTGTGGCCGTGTGTTCAATTGGGCGTGTTGGTGTAATACGATTCTTATATGAATGATCAAACCACTGCGAAAAAAGTAAAACCAGCAAATTTTATTTCCGAGCTGCACCAATGCTTTCTTAATTCCATATGACGTCATATATAACCTTCATGTGGGGGTGCGGGGTCGAGTGTGTGGAGGTAATAGACCTATTTTCTATGATGGTGCGCTAGTGAGGCTATCACGTGGTAATTCGGGTGAAACTTGCTCATTAAAGGAGAAAATAGGGGTCCCGCGGTTTTCGGGTCCCCGTTTTATACATCTCCTATATGGGGAGTATAAACGGGACCCCAAACGGGGACCCTGTTTTTTTCTGTTGAACATGACCCCCAAGTGATGTAGATGGTCTGTAAGGGTTGGGTGTACGATGTTTTATATACAGAACCCTTGCTGAAAAGAAACGCACAAGTTTTATATGTAGACATATAAATATGATAAACTCCCATGACAGTGGTAAAATGGGAGAACACTTAAGCCTAGTACTGCTAATGAAGGGAAAATAAGGGGGGTCCCGTTTCGGAGGTCCCCTTTTTTATCACATCCCTATATGGGGGATGTATAAAACGGGGACCCAAAAACTGTGACCCTGTTTTTTCAGTCTTATGGCATAATGGGGTCCCCGTTTTTTCGGTGGTCCCCGTTTTATACATCCTATATGGGGATGTATAAACCGGGACCCCAAAAACGGGGACCCCTGTTTTTTTAGCTTAGGAGAATGAGCTCCGTGATTTGTGGCATAACTTTTTTCCCCATATGACTGACCCCAATGATGTGAATGGTCTGTCAATATGCTGTGTGTGTTGGGTGTGTGGTGTACGACGTGTTATATAAAAGAACCCGCTTGCTGAAAAAAACGCAGCAAGTTTTATATATGTTAGACTATAAATTCCCAGCTCACCATATTTTCTTAACCCAATATAAGACGTCATTTATAGCCTTTGAGGGTGCAGGTGTGTGAGTTGGGCATTTTCTTTATGGATTTTGGTGCATTGGTGAGTCTATGACAGTGGTAAAATGGTATAAACCTTAAGATTAGTACTGCGAAGTGAAGGTAAAATAATGGGGGTCCCCTTTTTCGAGTCCCCGTTTTATACTCCCTATATGGATGTAAAAACGGGCACCCAAAAAACGGGGACTCCCTGTTTTTTTTTCAGCTTAGGGAAAAATAATGGGGTCCCCGTTTCGGGGTCCCCGTTTTATACATCCTATATGGGGATGTATAAACGGGACCCAAAAACGGGGACTCCTGTTTTTTCAGCTGAGGAAATGAGCTCCGTGATTTGTGGGCATAACTTTTCATATGACATTACCCCCATTGATTTAGATGGTCTGTAGCGTGGTGTGTGTGTGTGTTTGGGTTGTGGGTGGTACGAGGTTTTATATAAAAGAACTCAGTGCTGAAACGAACTCAGTCAATTTTTATATGTAGAATATCATGATAAACTAAACTCCATTACAGTGTAAAATGGGAGAAACCTTACGCTTAGTACTGCGAATTGAAGGAAAATAATTGGGTCCCCGTTTTTCGGGTCCCCGTTTAATACATCCCTATATGGGGAAGATCAACCGGGGCCCACCCCAAAGGAGAAAAACGGGGACCCCAATTACACCCTTTTAACACATTGACATGTTTTTAAATGGTGAAATGTTTTATGGGTCTCCGTTTTTGGGGTCCCCGTTTTTGGGGTCCCCGTTTCGGGGTCCCCGTTTTTATAAACACCCTCTTTTTTCTCATAAATGCACTGCGCGCTTAGGTGAAAAGATGTATTCATTGAGGCGGTTATTTAAATCATACTACTGATTGTGGCATTTCATTCGTTGTGTGGCCATGGGTAGACGAAAATTTACCACCCAATAGCACCCAACATCAAACAACTGATATTTTGGTGGATTGTTTGTATCGAATTGACATTATGTGTGTATACAAGCACCCAAACTAATAATTATTCCGTGCAATATTCAAAATGTCAGCGCTAGCACGGACGACTGGTTTTGAATGGGTTTCACCCCCTTGGTCACACGGACACTGTAGAATATGACACCGGCTCTTAACCACCTGCTTGGGCTCTTTTTGGATGACCAATGTGGCAGTCAGTGCCTCAATTACGAAGCCCAGGTTTCCAATCCATTGTATAGAGATCAGTGTTCGAAACCCACCAATGCGCGGTTCAGCAATCTACGTACTTTTCAATCTACCGAATAGCGCTTCTTTGTACGATGAAGAGTTTCCTAATTTTATTTTAAAAACTATATTTTTCAAAAATCCCAGGCTCATTTTATAAAAATTAGGCACAGATGTATGCCATTTTTGATAAATTTATAATATATTTTAAAGGAAAACGTTAAATTTAAGCTGTGTTTTTAATTTCAATGTTAAAAGTAAACGCGATAGTCTTTCATACAGGCCAGAACTTGACTAACCACCGATCATCTTTCATTTGGTGTGGAAGACTAAACATGGCTTATGGCAAAACGATAGCGTAAAAATAAACATGGTGGCTTCGTTAAATCGTCTACTGCTTCAAAAGTTAAGCATGAAAATGGTGTTTTCTTCGCAAGGAATACTCCAATGACCGTGAAAACCATCTGGTACGTCATATTTAGGGATGTTTCATTATATATGTGCCGATAGATTCATACCAATAAATCACTTTAAGTATGAATTCATACTAACCCATGCTGCCTATGTTAAAGCGGCATTGGCACATTTTCACAAAATATGAAATTTCTTCAATTTGCTCGCAAATGATAGTCTAGCCCATTGGAAGAATAGAGATATATTTTACACATAAAAATAGCATGCCCCAAAACAGATAGGGACATTAATATATAAAGACATCCGGGGAATCTGTAGGCTAACTTTTAAGTTTGCCGTAACTTTAATCAACAAATGTGTCTATTATATACATGAATATCATAGACTCATACTCATTGATATTAAAACCACAAAGGTCACAGACCGGTCAAACAACGTGCATGCCGTGAAAATCAATTCTATTCAATTCTATTCAATTGTGTTACACGCCATTTCCGCGTCGTCTGCTGAATTAATGTCGCCGGCGACATTAATTATAAGATCGTTCTGTTTACCCATAAGCGCACTGATTTGGGCTTAATAATTTTAGGTGAGGACTAATGTATATAAAAGCTTTACAACCATACAAAAATATCCATTTTGAAAAATCTAATGCCAGTGTCTCTTTAAGTATAATTC
Source organism: Ophioderma brevispina (assembly GCA_023653785.1). Lineage (NCBI taxonomy): Eukaryota > Metazoa > Echinodermata > Ophiuroidea > Amphilepidida > Ophiodermatidae > Ophioderma > Ophioderma brevispina. The sequence goes on along the minus strand of JAMKCH010007683.1, from coordinate 42,702 downwards.
AACCCATGCTGGCTATCTTTAATTTTTAACTATTTTAAATTAATTCACAAAATAGTGGAGGGGCCTATGTTTTCCAGAGAGCGATTTTATGAAGTTCATGTTAATTATTGGCAACCACTATAAATATATTCTACTGGGTCCGACTATTCCAAAAACGATGTTGTCATTTTTTCCGTTGACCTTTAGTGACCTTGACACAAGGTCAAAGGTTAAAGTAACCATACATTGTCCAAAGTATATCGACCTTGGTACCAAAATGTGGCAAATTTCACAAGGAACATTGAATATGATATTTGTTGTGTTATTTGACCTTTTGTTGTTTTGTTATATGCAAATAACCTAATTAGAGACAATTATATACATAAATTTTGTTTTTATTGCAGACCCAAGTCCTGATCAAAGCAAGAGTTAGGCCTCTTGCACAATGCTGTCATCTGTAAACACTCTGCTGGAATGTAGAATGAACCCTACTATTTTGTAAAAATGTGCAAGAGAAAATGATTGATCGTAGTATCAAATCCATGGAACGACTTGTTATTACCATGAAATAACCAGGTTTCGCCGTTCAGAGACAAAACCAGGTGAGTAAAAAAAAATGATCCTGATTGTGTCCACCATTTTGACTTTTTAAAGTAAAATATATCTAATATATGTGGTATCATCTGAAAGCTTTGTTAATTACCGTTAATTTGCTGCAAAGATCATTCACATCGGTTATAGATAGACCGAGCTACAGTCGTTTTAATCAAGTAATCGGTTTGCGCTCTGTCCACGGATTCAAAATGAACGGTGTTCAGCAAAGCAAATCAGTGTCCAGAACAAAACCGGGCTAGCTATTGACCGCAGAATAAAATGTGACGCTATTTAAGCCCACACAATTCAGTTACAATTTACCATCGTTGCCCCCCTAACGTTCTATGTCCTCATCACTCATAAAAATGATTTGAAAAATAAATTCACTTGAAACATGTATCAGTTTCTGGAGGAATTGAATGAATCATACCATATGAAGGAACAGACATCGATGACCTTTTGAGGTTTAAAGTATCGTCTATATTTAGAGACCAAAATATGCCACGTCTTGAAAAAAGTGTTTCAAATAAAACTGACCGTTATCAAAGGCTTTTTATGGCACGCTCCACGTATCAAATCATGGCGAGGTTTCCCGCGCATGTCGAGTTTCACGCGCTGTGTATCGAGTTTTCCTCGCCATATGTCGAGTGTGCAGCGTTATGTGTCGAGTTTACAGCGCTATCTGTCCAGTTTGCCCTCTATACATCGAGTTTTGCTCTCTATAATGGTGAGTTTGACATAAATCATGTCCAGTTTTCCTCATGTCCAGAAAAAAATCATGCCGAGTTTCAAAATCATGGCGAGTTTGCTCATGTTGAGAAAAAAATTATCTTTGTGAGAAAAGGTTTCTCATGGGAAAAGTACTTTGTTTATGATAAAAAAGAGAGCAGGGGATTCCCAAGTGCTATGTTGAGATCAGACCAGGTGTTGTTTACTAGATAGATTGTACAAGAGGAGAAATGGGATTCCCCAAGATGTAAATTAGAAACTAAGTCAACTTGTTTATGCATCGAGATCAAAAACAGATTGCAAGATTCGGGGATTCCCCATGAAGTTATAATTGTGAGGTGATGCAATGTAGATGATGTAATTTTTTGTGAAATCTGATTTGACAGATTTGTAATGATAATTGTTAGAAAGGGGAATCTAGCTGTGAGAAGTTAAATACTTGTGACTGGAAGGACTGAGGCCAGCAGTTGTAATCAGGAGCTATACAGTATAGTTATAGCTTGTTTTAATCTACAATAATGGTAGATTTATGCTCTACAGAGTGCCAGGATTTATAATACTTTGGAGACCACCGGAGCCTGAAATCTATAAAACTGTTTGCTGTCGTCTTTTAAGCCAGAAGAGCTTCAGTTTTGGAATCAAAACGAGATTCCAGTTTGTGGTCCTATATGAGGACATTAGCGACAGACTGATGGTGGTAGAATACCTGGATTGTATTGCAGAATATTAGTGTCGTCGAGGGAAAACCCCGTCGTCTTGAACTGCTGGACAAATTACCTTCAAGATTCGCATGGAATATACCATGGATATTTATGTGAACTTATGCGCTGTCATTTTGAAGTCTTCGCTGTGAGGACATATCTTCGTTGAACTCAACGCTTCTGTCAACTTGGGATATTTGTGCATGGACTCTAATAAGTATATCTTTAATTATTGTGTGTAATCTTATTATGTGTAATATTGTTTTGGACATACCAAATTCTTGAACCAGACATTAAAAATCATTAAATCTGCTCTATTATATAAAATTTAGATCACTTGTGCACAAGGCTCATGTATTTGTGTTTGAAAGATATTTCTGACATTTGTCGTCCACGAGGCGTCATAACACCCTGTAGTTATATTTTCAGTCTCAGTCACATGTTTAATTATTCTTTCCACCCAGAGAGCCTGGATAGTGTAGTCTAAAGCAAGATCAAGTTAAGAGTCACCCATACCCAAACCCCAACCCCATCATATAGTTACCCTCTGTCACCCATATTTCATGCGGTGAAGATATGTCTGCTGCTCTACTTGGCTTCCACACTTTCCCTGGAGCAGATCAAGCATATTTGCTGGCAAGGGTAAGCTCAGCTGCTGGAATGCACTTATGAAATCATCTTCTGATGTAGTATCTGCCTTTTCATCTCTTAGCAGCAGCAATACACCATCGTCAGAAACAGTGGCATCACAAGAGGAGATTGTTTTCCAATATTAGCCCGGTACAAACCATCACCAATGTTGCTGATGTGTAGCCCTTTCAGTATTGGGTTGGCCCTCTGATCTCCCGGGCCCTTCTTGCTTATCAACCCTTTCGGTACATCGCGCGATTTTTGACATGACCTTGAATTGGTCGATCGACCATGCGTTTTCAGGATTCAGCTGCGAAAGAGTATTTTTTTTTATTATTTTCTCGTCTGCTTCTTGTTTGAGACGGCCACAGAGATGTTCAATTGGCTTCAAGTCTGGGGACTTTGATGGTCATTCCAGGTTCTCAATTCCTTGGTAATCCAAGAATTTCCACAAAACCTTTATCTTTAAAAATGTTTTCGAAGCATTAGCGACATTGTTTTGCTTAGGCGACTCTAATTTACTGTACTTCGTAGAAAATTTAAAAAAAACAAGCAAACAAAAAACATGCATGTATTTAACGAAGTGAGAAAAGAATCTTAAAATAATGTTAAACACTTGATTTTCTCGATTGTTAAAGTAGGATTTTTTATTCTTTATTCCTGTCAGTTCATTAAAAGTTTTTGGGCGTGTCGACGATTCCATTCGTTCTGAGAGGTTGTATACTTTACCCAATCACTAAATAGAAATTCAATGTCACGATACCGGATAAGATTAAGGCCATGATTAAAAAAATCCCTTTCTCACGAAGAAAATATTACAAAGCAAATTCACTGAATAAATTCCAAACACCAAACTTGGACAAACTCTGAAGCATTCAATATGAGAAAATGATATGAATAAGTTATTATTACTCACCAATTGAAAGTTCTCTTTTACGTCACTAAGGAATACTAGAAATAATATTTGACAGTTTGGTCCAAACATTTAAAAAGTAGCTTAGAGTTTTGGTCACTCATAACAAACTACAATATTTACGTGGCCTGATCCTTCTCTTCACCCAGCCTCGATGTTCGTGAAACTTTATCCGTTCTTTGATTGACGCCAAACAAAGGAATCGATAGAGTGTCTCACACTTTACAGCAATCTATTCAATTGAATCTGTTATGAAGCCTTTACATATTCGATACAAAAAATGTTCATGTAAAATGGGTTAAAGCATCATATTCTGTTGAACAACGTTGAGCATTTCAGCTGTTAATACGACTTTTTATTTTTTATGTCAACACATCCTCTCCAAATGAATTCTTACCATCGACAATATGCGTTTACTGACTGGAATAAAAATCAGACTATAAATCCCTATGTAAGAAAGTGTCATTTTTTAATTCGTCATCAAATTTAATAAATGACGGCCATGTCAGGGAGAATGTCAAGCCATGATAGTATCATGGATACTCTGTTGAATAAATCCTGACACCACCACAAGACATCACCAATTACTTGTGGATAAGCTAAGAAGAAGATGTCAGGGTGAAGGTTGTGTGAAACCGTTTTGCCCATTAAACGTGTAACATTTCTGTGTATATTTTAAATTTTTGAAACAGCTTAAAGGTCCCAGGAATTGAGATGATAAACCTACTACAAATCTTTACGGGGCATTCCATTCCAATAAACAGGGCCAGAAAAAAGAATACACTACAAGTGACATCATTGGTGAAACTATTGATTTTCAGTCAGTGTCATGAATAGATTCACACCAGTCACCTGGAATTTTCTATTACTCTGAAAAATCAATAGTTTTACTAAATGGGGGGTTGGGGATGTTCATCACCAACCCAAAATATGAATTGCTCTCTCGCACCCTCTTGTAGACTTGACACAAACCACATCAATTCTATTTGCATTTCCTGGGACCTTTAAGGATCCTAACTTGTCCAGAAAAATGCACATTTGTCGGGGGGGGGGCTTATTTTTTGGAACTGTTTATTTTATATATGAGGCCTAACATCTGTATAAGAAAAGTCCTTGGTGCAAAACCGTCTTTTATCTGGGCTTTCGGTTAGAAATATATTTGATCGTAGTTGTTCAGGCTATATCTTAGTCCGAGTACTTACTGTAAAAAGTGCCGTACTAAAGTAAATTTCAAAATAAGTGAGACCTTGTTAAAAAAATTAGGTCTGTATATTCACCATGAGAGGTAAGAGGAATTATTTAACAGGTAAAAAAAAGTTTATGGTACTCATACAATGTATAGTAATGTGGTTAGCTTGGATGTTTCAATTGAAGTATCAGGATGAAAACACCAGCAATTATTTCATTAAACGTGGTTATTTAAACATAACTTACCTTTGACACTGCAAAATATCATTCCTTATCACAGCATCGGAGAAATAATGCACACATAACACAACTAAGGTTTTATTTGGCCATCAAAAATGGACCAACCTTGTATTAAGAGATTAACGCAAAGCGGATTTCACATCCCGGCCAAATATGGTATAAGGCCTTTTATCATTAACAGACCATTGTAGAACTGATTGCATCGGTTTACAGTAAGCCGAGTCTGTAAAGTAACTTTGTACCATGGATGCAATATTTTGTAATGGCAACAAAAGCCTAGTCTCCGCATGGCCGGGGATTGAACCCCATATCAATATCACCCCATCGAAATATGCAAGGAGTCTCACTTAATTTGAAATCTACTATAAATGCAAATGCATCACGTACAAACAAGTATAGAGAGACATTAACATTTCTCGACACTGCACAGGATTAAGCGATTAATCGGGGATTAAATGTCTAAATACGATTTTTAAACACAGCACAACCTCCTCAATTTCAACCTTCTACCTCTCTAAGGCCCACGTGCAAACAAATTGCAATAATCTATTTATGACTAATTAGCGGGAACATTAATAGTTAATTTGAAAATAAGTCCCGAATCAGTGCAAACTATAAATAGACAAAAATAAGGATTCAAAAGTTTTGCTAAACATCACATTTAGACACCACGGCAAAACACCACAGACCTACATTCTTGAAATTTCAGAAAAAATGGACCGCAAAATAAAAAGTCGAGCACATGTTTTTATACCATAAATATATTATTACACGTATGCGAAATATAAAAATCGATATAAGATTAGATATGTATTAATAAAGTTGAAATGTCTGCTAAAATAGTACTGTTCAATCAATGTATACAAATCTACACCATTAGAAACACACAAGGGTAACTTCCGAGGACGTAAAAGGAACCGCGTCCTCGGTCGTGCGTAAGGCCAAACACGGAATAAAGCCCACCTGTGTTTTATTTCCCATGACCTTTGTTTTGCGTTAGGTAACGCGCACGCACACACACACACACACACACACACACACACACACAAACACAAACAAAACACACACACAGACGCGCGAGCGCCCACACATAGCCCATACATTCATTATCCTCTTTAAAACTCTACTTCCAAAGAATATTGTTTATGGCGGAATAAATAGAGGGTAAAAAAAACCGAGGCCAATTTTAGGGCCCAGGAAATGTTATATTTTCATGTTATGAACAAAAACTCCAAAACGTGGCCGCCCACGTTAATGAACTCACAGTAGTATCCTATTTAGTTAACATTTTTTCTTCTACTATCCAAACAGCTGCACCGATTTAAGTGAAAATCTATGTGAGGCAGAAAGCGTTATATTATAATTCGGACCATGATCGGGTTCGAAATAAAATAGACGGAGACTTCATTGAAATGAAGTGGGAATACTTCCTTTACCAAGGCAGGATACAATATGAGACTATACTGTTCATGGTATGGTTATAGGCACATTATAATACTCGCTCAATGGGATAAGGCAAAAAAGCAAGTTTGTCTCAGAAGAAATGTGAAAAATCGCAATGCGAAATGCGTTTTTTAAATACATTTTTGTCCCACTTTTTTCAATTTTTCGGCCGCTTCAAAGACCAATTTTAAACAAAATGCGCGCGGTCTCCTGAGACAACTTGTTTTTTTGTTTGTTTTTTCTTTTGCCTAAGCAGCGATAATACGAGAGAATAAAAAGCATGTGGAAATGCATTTATTAGCTCACAATTATTCAAAGACGCACTATTCATATACTACTTAATGTAGGAACAAAACACCAAATAGTGAAAAATGAACTATTTGAAGAAATTTGTCACACCGTCTCCCTCAAATAGATATACAGCGATGGCGTCTCAGAATCTACACTAGATGAGTGTGGTTTACACCAGTACAGAATAAACAAAGATCAAAAATGTTTTTGTTTGATGTCAAACTGTACAGGTCATGGTGCACAATATCAGGCTTATAAATCTTTGTTTATGTCGCTTTTTGTAAAACAGACAACGCAAAATACACGTTCAGGATAGCCAGATCAAATCATAATACTTATTTAGAGTAGTTTTTTAGCAATTGAAAATACTCGTTTAGGGCATGAGTATGATATCCACTTTAGAATTTAAGTTTCCCCCTCAACAGGAAATATATTTCTCTGTGTAAAATATTAGAGAATACAAAGGCCCTAACACGCTAACAACCAATATAGACAGCGTGTCGGATTGCCTAAAGTAAAAACAAAAGTCACTTCTTTTTGTTCCGGTCACGCCCTTAATATTTTTCCAGAGTGGTTTTATTATAAAATCATTCTGTTTATCCATAAGGGCGCTGATTTGGGCTTAATTACTACCGGTGGAGGCTATATGCATAGAAAACCTTTACAATCATATAAAAATATCAATTTTGAAAAATATAATGGGCCGCACTGTTTTCCAAATGTGGCAGTGTCTCTTTAATCAGGCCCATAACCAGGGTTATTTTCCACAAAATAACATGAAAAAACCCTTAATTTTAACTTGCTTCGCTCGCCAAATCGATTTCTTTGCCTTTTGGAGCCAATATTGTGGGGGTTTAACCCCCACTGGTTAAGGGTCTGTCTTTAATTGCAAGTTTATAGACATTCTAAGAGTGAGTCTAAATGTTATTATGTTCGTAGTTGTTTTGATTTGGCCGGTGAATTTTCACATTACTTTTCATATCTGTGTAAGGGCTTTCAGCATTCTCATCTGTTGGAGCCTTATCATCTATGATATCAACATATGCAGGTGGATCATCGTGAAAGCTTCCTGCTGCGCCTGCTCCTTGAATGTTTTTCAAATCATCATATATGTGATTTGAGAGTTCACAGTCAAAGGACGTGGAAGTGGTGCTGGATTTCGTAGCGTCTGTGATAACTCCGTATGGTTTCTTGGGTCAAGTTGGGACGAATACATATGGCATGCGCCGTCAAAAGCCATATTATAGGTCCCGTCGTCTTTGGGAGCCGGACGCACTTCAGTTGTGTATTGAACAGGGAAGCTCGGCAATCATTCCTGGCAGAACTGAAATGTACAATTATAGTTTATGATTAATTATTAAATATTGATATTAGAGGTAAACCAATAAAATCAGGATAATATCTTCGGCGTCTTAATTGCGTCAAGTATTATAACGACGGAAGTAATACCCATATTGAAATTTGCTTATAATTTCCTCTTGAAGATAGGATTATGTAGCAGCTAGTCTTTGTAAAATACTCAGTTTGGCCGCGGGTGGGGAGAGCGAAATTGGCCGCGGGTGGGGAGAGCGAAATTTTGCGAAAACCCTTTTGCTGGCTACAAAGTCTGTAGCACAGACTTGTAGCCAGCAAGGTTATTGTAATGAGTGTTTTGTTTCATCGCTTTTTCTATGGTGATTTTTTATACACTGTTGTTCATAAAGTTGGATTTTTTTCCAGACCCAATCTTAAAACGTATTTCTATTTGAACGCCTCAGTAATCATATTAGAGTAGGTGAATGATTACATAATGGAGTCCCCACTACCCAGGTGAAGTGAATCCGTGCATGATTTTTAATTACGTAATAATGCCTTTGGTTGGGGCTATAAAATGTCAGACGTCTGTTGCTTGTGCCTTTTCCCTGCTCTAAGCCGTTGTGCAAGGACCCCATTTTTCAGAGTTGGTTGTTACTTTTACAACAAGAACTGACAGAGGTTTCTTAGGCTATGCCTCGTCCAACTGTATTGCCAATACGCCGAAGAGTGCTTGCACTCCGACGGGAAGGGTACAAACAAGCCAGAGTCGCTGATTTCCTCGGAATACGGTCTGTAAAAGTTTCAGACATCATCGAGAGGTGGGTCATTTGAGGCCAAGAAAATCTTCAGGACGACCACGATTGACTACCAGATGTGATGATCGCCGACTGCTTAATCTGTGCCCTGGAGCCCGGAAAATGCCAACGAGCCGTCTTCGTCGTTTGTGGAGAAGACACTATGGAATCAACGTTTCCCTCCAAACTGTAAATCGGAGATTGCTTCAACATGTTTACCGAGCAAGACGAATGACCAAATGTCCACGGCCATCCGTCACCACAGAGTTGACCGACTTCGCTGGGCTAGGGCATAGAAGATTACAGCTGAGACACTGGCGAAATGTTGTGTTTATTGGCGAGAGCCGCTACATCCTTGAACATCAAGATGGAAGACAAAAGGTTCGTCGATTACATGGGGAAACCTCCGAGATGACTGTATTCAGGAATCGACTCAAGGTGGTGGCGGCTCAGTGATGGGTTGGTATTCATTATGGAGGAAAAACATCACTGGTGGTGCCAGATGGAAACATGAACGCCGTCGTGTACTTGGACATTCTGGAAAACCACTGTCTGCCACATGCAAGAAGGGTTTATGTAAACAATTTTCGGCTGCAAGACGACAACGTTACGCCGCACAGGGCCGCTGTAGTGAGACAATTACTTGAGGCAGAGTGGGTGGAGCAGATACCATGGCCTGGTTGCTTCCCTGATTTGAACCCTATCGAGCATGCTGGGATGCCTTAGGCCGAGACATCAATTACAGGGACAATCTTCCTTAAACACTACAGGAGTGAGTGGTGTTATGACGTCTCGTAGACATCTAAGGTCAGAAATACCTTTCAAACACAAATAAATGAGCCTTGTGCACAAGTGATCTAAATTTTATAGAATATAACAGATTTTAATGATTTGTAATTGGTTCAAGAATTTGGTATGTCCAAAACATTACATAAATCAAAATTACACAATTACACACAATTAGTTAATACTTATTGTCCTCAAGAATGTCCAGTAATGTCCACATGAAGCGTTGCAGTTCAACGATGATACAGTGTATGTCCTCACAGCGAAGACTTCAAAAATGACAGCATGCAAAGTCACGCTTATAAATCCTCAGGTAATATTCCATTGGAATCTTCTCAGTCCTGAAGATAACTTTTGTCCAGCAGTTCACAACGACAAGGTTACATAAGTCCCTCGACAACACAAATATTCCACAGTATATCAGTCCAAGATAATCACCACGTTTTCTAACTATCTGTCCACAACTTGGAATCCTAATTTTAATCCCAGCACTTTCGGCTCAAATACGACAGTAGAAATAATTACAGCACTCTCTCACAGGAATTTATAATAAATCCTGGCACTGTTTGGAGCTCACCTTTATATTGTAGATAAAAATAGCTATAAACCCTACGGTATAGCTGATTGCAACTGTTGACGGTGAGACATGCTAGACTTCCCAACTCAAATCTTCAAATATATACGACTTTCACAAGTTCAAGTGTCTAAAAATAACATTACAACAGCATCATGCATAAACATAAACCTGAATCACATCACTTTTCATATATAACTTTGTGGGGAAATTCCCTGATCTTTACATGTTTTGATCTCAAAGCTAACAAGTTTCTAAGTTTAGCATCCTTGGGGAATTCCCCACTTCCCTTTGTGCAACCTAAACAGGTGCACTTAGCAACAAACTAGAGTATTTCCCTTTCCCTCTTTTTAGTAAAACAAAGTACTTTTCCCGTGCGAAATCTCTCTCAAATAAAATTGAGAATAATATTTTTAAAAGTTTTGATTCAGAAATGGAGACGGCTCGATCCACCCGCCGTGCGCTTCGTTCGCCCGTCGGTCGGCTGCCCATCGACGCGCTGACTTCTGTATCTGGGGAAATGTAATTTTTGTGAAAATTTCATATACCATCTTGCAACCAGATTTTCTTGAAATCAAAATTTATGAGGATTTTCAAAAATCATGGGTGTCCATTTTTTTTTAAAATGTGGTTCGTGGGGGTTTTTGGGCGGATTTTTTGGTTAATATTATTTTTTACGATTCTGAGATTTTTAAAAGGCTAAAAACACCGCACGTTTTTCTTTTCTGCTGCATGTTTCGTTTAAATCATCACAACCTTTAAGTATTTTGTTTTCATAGTGTAATAAATTTTTAACATGTAAAGTGCATATAGACGTGTTTTGGCAAAATTCTAAAATAATTTTGGGGTGTCATTTTTTGGCGGAAAGTTCTTTTTCTAATTATTAGGGATTTTATGTACTGAAAAGCTGCAGTTACACATACAGAATTTAATATTTATCACGAATAAAAGATGTGGTACAACAATTGTAATATAGCATAGTTTGGTTGCAAATTTTAAAGACCCTTTGTTGATTTTGTACATAGGGCCTAACATTGGATTTGGGGCATTTTGGGTACATGATTTAATCACCTTAGGTTTAACTAAATAAATAAAAGAGGTTGTTATATATTGTACATGTTCAGCAAACTTATATAAATATTTCTTACATCAAAGATTAGTTAATGGCATGGAGTTTTAAATATATATGGCTTACAAAGCAGGGGGATATTCTCCTTCCAGGCCAATTATTTGCCTTCTAAAAACCCCACTGGATAAGCAACCAAAGCCAAAAACCAACAATAGAAATAGAAATAGCTGGAGGGGACTATCAAAGAAATACAACCTCCCTTCTGTTCACAAACACTCACTCCAACCCTCTTAGCTAAGAAGTAAACAGAGGTTCTAGTGCTTTTCATGACCTTAAAAGTCTCTGAGAAGAATCGACATTAATAGAAATGTACATGGGTTATTTCTACGAAAACCTTTCCATTATGGTACTTCAAAGGTTTTTAAATTAAATTATTTGATTTTTCTCAGCCAACAAGCTGGTTTAATGGCTGTTTTAACTACTGACTTGTCCCCTTGCAGTGTGGTCAAATTGCAAATCAGACTTCAAGGCGGGGCAATTTTTCGTGTCCGTCTCCTGTTTTACAAGCCGTTGCGATGAAGTTCTACCCTTGTCAGCCAATAACATGGTTTGGTAGAGCAAAGTAAAGCCAATGACATAACAAGCCCAATTATTCTGTTTACTTGATAACAAAATTGATTGTCACGGACACTATATACACAAGCAACTGTAACGGAAAATTCAAGAACTGACCTTTAAAGTACAACAGTTATTTCATCTCATCAGGCACTACTTGTTTGAAGCCTTACTTTAATCATTTATACCCCAACTGCATGTAGTTTCCTTGCAATTCTTGGATGTTGGTCGGTACCCCCATGTTCCTTCAAAAAAAAGACTAGCTGCAAATACTATAACCTCTGGCTTGGGGTGATCAATTCCACAATTTAGTACAGCAGTTTGACCAAAAACATGCAATTTTTCTTGGCAGTAACACAAGTTTATTGTTCTTGTATATATTGGCTATATTTTTAAAGGTTAATTTTATCACTGTATTGAGAACAGGCACTGAGAATTGGTCATGTTGGGAACTTTCAGAACCATGCGGCAAGGGTTACCCGACAAACCCCTGAGAGCCGCTCCCCCCGGCTTTAGAGTAAGTTTCACTATAATTTTGTTTTAAAAAAATGGGAAATAACATAGAAATTATTGGGTCTTTGGGCCTCATTTCCATATCCTTCACTAGGACATTGTTTGGTGGTGGGGCCTATTTTAAGAAGTGTCCTATTTAATGCTTGCAGCATATAGTATATATTGTGATTTGTTTTTATTTTGTAGGCATACCATATTCATATTCACATAATCAGTCATACAACATGTTTCATTTAAAATTTGTTATGTTCACATAATCAGACATATAGCTTGTTTCATTCATTAAAATTGTTGGACATTTTACCTCTCCAAAATTGTCAACCTTTCTATATTTTTGGGTTTACGATGAAATGCTGCAAAAGTCTATTTAAATGGTTAGGTTTGTAGTTTGGCCTTTTTAAATTTGGACCTCAATAGGACAAAATCCCAATAGACTAAGAAAATGAAGCCCTTATCCACACGGCTTGTTTCAAGAGCTACTACGTTGTTAGTTTTGATCATCTTCTTGTAATTTATCTTCACATCGGACGGTTGATTGGAGCCACCACGAATTTGGCTTGTGTAGGGCCAGGAGAACTACAATAGAGCTTAATCCTCGAAGAATATTATATCGTAGAAAACATCTATTTACTATGAAATCCCTAATAACAATCGTACAGGGATGCCTTGAACTCTTATTAAACCTTTAGGTACTGATTTTGTTTTGTGTTGAAAGAGGGTCTTAGGAACTGACTTTTGTTGCTAATTAAACTAATTTTATTACTAATATGGGAACTCATTTTTTCAGAAATGGTGAGTATGGAAACTAAAATATTGCAAATTTGAGCTCTGGGTCCCAAAGTTTCCGACATTTTATGAAAATTTTGGGACACCAAAGTGCAAAATGAAAAGTTTTACTAGGAAAAGGGTGCTCCACAATCTGGATACATTCTTCAAACTCGTCTTAATGAACTGAATTTAGCCCAATAATTGGGGTCTTAAACGAACTGTATTTGGGGGCAACTTTAACGAGTCCATTTCAAAGTTATCTTGTCACCCCAATTCAACTCAGCCACTTGAGTTAACCATTGCTTTCTGTTTTCATTACCTAAACTCAAATCAAGTTAATGCAACTGCAGTTGCACTATTTCTATGTACATATCTATTCTCGGTTAGTGCAAAAGGGGGGTTTTATTAAGTCATACATACCCTAATAACCATTTGTCTTTGTCATGAGCCTTTTTTTTTTATTTCAATGGAAGTTTATTTTCAAGCTAATCTAACCAACGTTTTCTCATAATTGAAGGTTACCAATCAAATCATTAAAAAACACCCAAAACCCCCACAATACCAAAAATGATAAAAGTCACTTTCTTTTTTCTCTGGGGTTACATTTCAGTGCACTAGAAGGCTATGTAATGCCAAAAAAGAAACTACACAACAAAAGCATAGCAAAATATGAAAATTTTGGGACCCCCAAATACATCAACAAGGTCCTCGGTCGTGTTTCGTGAATGATAGGTCTCATTGACCTTTGACCATGACATGGGACCTTTGACCTAGTAAAACAAATGAGGATTTGCATATAATATCCATAAACTAAGTTTGGTTCCAATTGACTCATCTTTTCAATCGCAGGTCAATTTTTACTTTCAAAACCTATCTTACAATCTTGATCTCACATGACCTGTGATTTGGTAGTGACCTTTGACCCCCTCATCAACAATGAGGAATCCACATACACTAAGAACACAGTTTGGTTAAACTTGAAGTATATATGGCGGATTTAACCCCTTTTTCCACAACAAAACGACAGACCTGAACAGACTACAATCACAGACAAACACAGCAACATGTGACACAGTGATTCTATGTGCATTCCTGCCTTGAGGCAGGCGACACAAAATGATGCTTGAGCAAATTTGCCTAGCGGTGGTAAATCCCAACCTTGGTACAATGTGTACGAAATATTTTAAATACTTTATATGTTGCTCAACATGATGTACAATAATTTCAACAAGATCCTTAATGTTTGTAAGTGTACCCTAATGTGATTAATTAATCTCCAACTGACCCAAATCCATTACCTGTAAAAAATCAACACGGGTCCTCTTAAAAGCAACCAAAATATGCAATATTACACTTTGTTGTCATTACAACCAAACAACATATTTATTTATGTTATGTAACTTCTGTGTGTGTAACTGCGGCTTTTTTTTGGGTACATAAATGCCCATAATCAGAAAAAAGAACTTTCCGCCCAAAACAACCCAATATTTTAGAATTTGCCCAAAACATGTCCATATTGAGCTATTACATTTACCAGTTTAATAACTAAGCTTAATATTTAAAGGTTCATAACAGAAAACAGCAACAAAGTGCGTTTTAAGATGTCCTTTAAAAAATATGAAAATCAGTAACAAATTAATAAAAAACCCAAATCCTCCCAAAAAACACCCATAAACAATTTTAAAAATGACACCAATGATTTTTCGGATTCACTAAAATCTGTTAAGAAAAACCTTGGTTTTGCAAATTGTATATGAAAAAACCGAAACCAAAAATAATCATGACATTTCCCCATGTACTACTCTCCCGGGATCCTGTCACAGCAGTGATGGACAAACATTTTGAGGCGTCTTTTGGAAAAGAACTAGTACAGGGCCAAGTTAGTTTCTGGTGGAGCAAGTCACAGCAAACCTGATTTAACTGTGGCCCCTTTAAAGGTTGCGTTTTTGTTTTGTTTTGTTTGTTTGTTTGTTGTTAAAAAATGAAATATATTTTTTTTATTTTTTGCTTCTTTTACAGCAGAAGATAGTGAATCTTTCCAAGACTCTTACCCTTTTTTACAGCAAACACAGATCAGATATAAAAGAATCAAAAGTATTATGCTCCTGCAGTACCACCACCAGCAACAGCCCAACGATTAATAGTTTGCTTCTGTAATAAGAAAAAGAAGTATTAAACATTATGACAATCGATCTGTACATAAACGGAGGTTTTTGTGTTTGGCAATCCAGAGGGGGTGTGGCGGGTGTTGTGCAAAAGAGAGAACAATGGTTGTGCTCCTCTGGCCAGTTACAAAGCTTTTCCTTGTGGTCCTTAAAAAACTAAAGTACCGTGTAGGAAAAATACGCACCCACAGACCTTTAACAACTTTTAAGGGTCATAATTGAGTCATATCCTTTTTGTGGATGATCTGTGTGGCAAACATGTACTAATTATAATCACTATTTTGGGTCAAAACAATCAGCGTACCGGTGCTTAACTCTCACAATTTATTTATTGTCGTACAAATAGGCAAACTAAGACTACGTTCCTCCCCCCCCTCCTCTACCTTAGATAATAATCTTGTTTTATATGTAGGCCGTTGAACCTAAATAATAATATTAATAAAATTTCTTCTAGCCAGTGTAGAATTGTTCACAACGAAAATGGTGATCAATGTCGGTTGTCAAGTGACAGAGTCTCGCTGCTGAATTCTGTACACGATGTAAAGGTGCAATATGACTGCAAAAGACATCAAACGCAAGAAACAAGCGTTCTGTAGTTGGTGTTGATCCAAATACCTACGGATCTTGCCCAATCTTGTAGATTCCAAAAGACGCAGAGCTTGCCAATATTCCTATGTGATCTTTCATTTGAAGTGTCCTATCCAGTGTAATACCAAGATCCTTAGCAGATTCTGCATTGTCATTCTTGCAATCAAATCAAAGAACCGATAACAATTGCTGGATACTAGGTGTGCGATACTTTGAGTAAATTGCACAATCTTCTTCTTCGAATCATTTAGCATAAGCCCATTACTGATGGTCCAAGATCTTACATCAGAGATACAACTTTCCGATTTGTTGAGAGCTTCAAATGTCTTGGATGACTGCAGTACTAAATGAAGTTGTTTGTCATCTGCATAAATCACGTGCATAGTTCCTCTATCAAAGGACCGGTATATAGGATGAATGCAACTGGCGATATGCTGATTGCATATCAAAATAAAGGCCATTTTTATGCAGATAGACTTTTAGTTGAGATGAGACTGCTTTTTCGAGTATATTGGAAATAAACATCAAGTTCGCAATGGGTTGATAATTTTTCAGATCATTAACATCAGAGCCCTGTTTTTTGATAGGCGGTTTAACATGGGCCAACTTATAAATTGACGGTACGATCCCAGAACTCAAAGATTCGTTTATAATTTTGGTGATATAAAGAACCAATATGTCTCTCTTTCAACATACAGGATGTTGGCATAGTTAGATTATTAACTCATGATAATGATTTTGAACTTTGAACTGGTGTGTGTAGAGGTTTAATGTAGGGTTCTTTAAATTTTGGGGATTCGCAAAATACCAAAAGAGCGCTAGAGCTTCATCGCAGCTTCATAGCCACCGTCTCTTAACTCTAACAGGAATATCACTAAGGCGACGGTTGCTACACACTCAGCCACATGCGATTGCCATATAAAAACAAAATCAGGATGTGGCAAAAATGAACCATTCTGCAAAAGTATCTGGTTATCATTGGTGGTTCTTCTGCTTATAGTTGTGGCAAAAAAGATGCCCATTGTATGGTAAACTAAATCGAAATTGTCTTTGACACAATAAAATAATGCTATGCAAATGCAATAAAAACGATTTATTAAAGTGGCCAATATGGAATAAATCAAAGTATGACAAATTTGATGAGAGGCTGTCTCTAAGAATTAGTACATATTACATAGTAATTAGGTTTTTAAAGAAGAATGATGGAAAAATTGGTAAATCATTCTTAAGGAATGTGCAATGTGATATTGCGGTTTATTCTGTTATATGTATAGTGCGGGGCGGGTCTGCGGTATCAAAAAACAAATTTCTCACCGGATAACGCCATAAAAACCAATTTCGCATCCTATAGCACACACGCGCATGCACACGCACACACACACACACTTACACGCACACACATACAAGCATTATCAGAATCAAACGTAAATTTGGAGAAAAAAAGCTTTTGTTCTATGGTTTCTAGTGAAATATAAATGTGCTATATTTATAAAAATCTTTTTAAAATTCCTTTAATCTAAAATGTCAACCGATCTTGCAAAAAGACGTAATTTGGTGTATTTTATTAACATTATTGCGAATTAAATGACGAACTTTGAACTTTGATGATCATACCTTCTGGAACACAGACGGGGTCTGTGTCATGAGACCAGGTGAAGTCTGATGTGCAGTATGTCTCTTTAGGACCTTTCAGTGTGTAATCCTCCATACAGATGAATTCTATTTTCTTTCCAGCTGGATAGACGTCTTCACCTTTATCCGGTAACACGTATCCATTCTCAAGATTACCTGGATGTTTGCAACCAATTGCAACTTGTATTTCCGAAAGAGACAATTAAAATGATATAAAATCATCATCATCATCATCATCATTCTCCAAAAAAAAAAAAAAAAAAAAAAAAAAAAAAAAAAAAAAAAAAAAAAAAAAAAAAAAAAAAAAAAAAAAAAAAAAAAAAACAGTGCTTTATATAAATTGGTCAACGAAATCCTTCTTAAGCCAACATGTGCATCTTTTTAAACTTTTTGTCCCGAAAAGCTTTTGGGTTTTGTCTCAAATGAAAAGTGAGAATACAAGGTTTTTAGGCTGTGGAATAACCCGGGCTAGTCAAGAAAAAATTAACTCGTTTTGGAAGTTGCGAAATCGCGAAATACCGCCAAATTACTAGACTAAACACTCGCCAGTTACCTCTCCTGTGTTTGTTTTTGGTCGCAAAGCGGCAAGCGGGCCATGTGACTCACCTCACCTATCCGCTTCGGACCTATAGTCCAGAAAATTGAGGTTTGACCTGGAACAAATTGATATCAAAGGTTTTTTGCACAATTGCATTGGCTAAGGTAAACTAAAATGATAAACTAAAGTACGAGGAAATCCGAGTTGCAGGAAATATGCCTAATTTGCATTAAAGTCAAAATGGCCGCCATTTTGATAGATTTTTGTTAATATCTCGAGTTCTGAGAATTCGTATAGCCGAAAATTGGTGACTATACCCATGTTTTCAAGGTATGTGAACAACAATTAGACAGTCCTAATAGCATAGGATGTTTGGTTTGGGGTAATTGCATAAATCCAAAATGGCCGCCATTTTGATAGATTTTGTCCACATATCGAAATTGAGTCACAAAGGAAAGTCTAAGATTGTGGCCTATTACACATAATTTTGAGATCAATAATTGGCAATGTGAATTGCATAAATGTGAATGATGACAAACCTTCTTATTTTACTTAGCATAAATCAAAAAATGGACAAGCCAGGCAAAGCCAATGGTAATTAATTGGGACAAAATGACTACGTCTTAAGATCGTGGCAATTTTAATTTGCCCAAATTATGCACAATAGTAGTAAGATAAACAAAAAAATTTGAAAACAAAACAATATATTGTCCATTTCATATACCCAGTTGTAACCATGAGAATCATCTCCTGCTCAGGATCAAGTTCCGGAGTTGAAGAATTGACACACGTGATACCATTACATTTGAAAGGGGGATGACCCTATTTAAGTTTATAACAGTTTCACTGGATAGAATGGCGTTCACCCCAAACCCCCTCGGTAAAGTTTCGACTCCAATAATTCAACCCATTGTGATGTGAGAGAATTGAAAACGTGATGTGTACTGTACTGTGTAAAATCAATATTCCTCATAACATCCAAAAACCCAAATATACTTTAGCCCTAAGATTTCACAGCGTAAGTGAGAAAATAGTTTCTACATATACCAATACTTTGACCACTTCCGGTAAAATCTGGGTTATGGGGACGAGGGCATTAGCAATGACCATGGCCCATTAATTCTACATCGAAATATATCAAACTTATCAATAATTACGGTATTGTGAACCGTCGTCTAATCAGGTTATTTTGGTAACATGTCTAACAGGTATAAACCAGCGGTGGGGGGGGGGGGGGTTGAGGAAACTTCATCATAATATTTTACCATAGACACCCCTTTGACATGGTTTGTGCATCAATGGACTATCCACATAGTGATACCTAAATGATGTACAAACTCCCAGCATTTTTGCTTTTTTTTCTTGTTCTATGATATCATAATGCACGGGCGCTAGTTAAGTATAGGAGGCTTCCCAATTCCCTTAAACTTTGGCGCTTTATCCTTCCAGGGTAGGTGGTGGGTTCATTGTTTTTCAATAAAATGTGCTCTCCCCAAAGGGTATAAAAAAGATACCTAAAATCATTTGCGACACAATCACACACTTTTTTGCACCGTGAGAAAAGTCGAGGGAGGGAAACATACCCAATTCCTACCATAGCCTTTTGAAATATACAATCTTAAAAACTTGTTGCGACATATGCTTAAAAATCTGTGGGGATTATGGTTGACGTTCCTTAAGGGGTCTATTAAGCAAAAAAACATTAACGTTTTTTAGAGGTTCTTAGTGCGGTACTTATCTTTTCCATTTTTTCACCCATACCGATAGTTTTTTAACAATGTTGGGGTGTCTATAACGGTCCGAGAGGGTTTATGGTTTGGGATAATCACATGAGGGGAAAACTTTTAAATCATTTTTTGGGAAAATGGACGTCTCATTGGAAAATGTTTGTAAGTAGCAAAATTGGTTCACTAATTGTGGCATTTTGCTAGAAGAGAAAGTTGCCTTTCCATCAAAACAAGCCTTTTATGAATTCAGTCGTATTCATGGATAGTTAAGTTGTATTGACCAAGTGAAAAATTAAAACTTCTTGAAAAACACTTATTATGTGCATTAACCTCTATAAAATCTAGTCACCCTCCTGGTCTACCCCTCCTACATCATGCTTTCATCAAACTTTCCAAAAATGGCAAGAGTAGCAGTCGACACCATCAAGGGATTAGAATGGATGGAAATGGCCTTGTTAAATCACCAAAATTCAACCTAATAAAGATTTTGTGGTTTCGTTGTTCAAAAGAAGATAACGGAATAAAAGTGTGCTAGCTCTACACTGCATACTAAGATGTCTTACTATCAGTATGAAAAATCTTTGACTGGATCTTATAGACAGTAAAGGAAACTGTCATATTATGAGCTGTCAGAACAGATTTCAGTAATTCCTTTACTTTTTGGCAAATTGAAGCCATTGAAGCTACCAAGAAAAGCCTTTAAAATGAACAAAAGATTTTCTTTCTGAATGTGTCATTTTTATGTGGTGACATGCGTAAATGTTCTCGAGTTATTTTGAAAATGATCAAGAAGTTTTGAATCCACAAAATTTAAATTATTTTTTCATTCAGTTGGAGCCCGTTTGTCTTTAAAAGCATACTTTTTTTTAAAATAATTTGTTCTTTGTGAAACAAGCATGGACACCAGGAAACAAATTCAACATAACTAAGTTTCAAGAAATAGAAAGTCAAACAATGGCAGCAATATTGGATTATGCAAATAAGGCCTAAACCACTCATCTCCACATGGTATTGGTGATTCTTATGAGTTCGTTAGACCCCCAAAATATGGGTAGAGACACCAGCATTACATTCTCGAAACCGGATCATGGTTATGGGCGACCAAAAGTCCCTTGAAATGGCGGCCATTGTGAATTTATGCAAAAGTAGAAATTTCTGCAACCCGGAGTTTCTCGGATGTAGTATGTCATTGTGGATACCTCAAAGAAAAGAAATGCAGGTGAAGAAAAACCTGTGATAGCAATTAGTTCTAGGTTACACCAAAATTGCATATCTTTCCTGGCCTACTAGTTGCTCACAAGGCTGAGTGAGACATAGCTTTATTGAAGAACGGGTAGTTTTCTCACCTGTTTCACACGTTATTCCTGTATACCCAGCTTGACACTGACACGTAAACCCTTCTTCAGCATCATCTGAGAGGCAGGTACCTTATTTTTCACAGGGGTAGACTACTGTGAATGGGCATCATAGCTAGAAGTAAACATTTTGTCAAAATGTTAGCTGTGTCCTAGTGCAAGAGTTCACGACATTCTCGAGACAATTATCTCTACGAAACAACGGGAGATGAAAGAAATTCTGTCGTTAAGCAGTATTTAGACACACATGCCTTGCCAGTCATTTTTCCATTTTAGGAAAACCCGAGGGAAAATCGACTAGTGCCTATAGTTCTTCACACCGTTCTTTACAAATAACATCAGAGTCTTCAAGCTTCTTCATCCACCTTCCACCTGACATGTTTTGTTACAGACTTTGAAAGCATACTGCTGGTGCTCTTGCATTCATTTCTTTTGCTTAGGTTGGCTATTGGGTGATCCCCAATAATGAGGGTGGTGTGACACCCCCCCTTTTTTGGGAGAGAAGTACTAACATACCTATTGTTACGTCAGAATGCAACCGATACGTTTGGTACCAATAAATAACCTTGGTTCTCCTCTTTCCATTGGTACACAGAGAAAAAATATGTACAAAATATGTAAGCTATGTAAAAATAGAACCCCAAATTAAGTAAAAAAATTACCTAAACTAAGTAAAATTTTACCTAAATTAAGTAAAATTTTACCTAAACTAAGTAAAATTTTACCTAAATTGAGTAAATTTTACCTAAATTAAGTAAATTTTATGATAGAGTTATATTTTTACATGATCTGTAATTTTGTTTTTTCTGTGTACCAAGTTGAGTACAAACCAGGCCTTGTAATGCGTCAGAATGCCGTCGTAAAGTTCGCATGGCGGCAGAACTGTCAATTTACATAGACATACAGTGTATAATATGCAAAATTCAATTTTTCACAAAAAAGTTAGGAATATAAGATTTTTCATACGGTTTCGGGAAATGACTAGTTCAATATACCAGAACGTTTTAGTGCCATAAAATGTTTTCGAGCAAGTAAAATTGCAAAATATCAATTTTCAGCCCTATATCCATTATTTTCATACTTGCCTTGACTTATGACGTCATAGTGACGTCATAATAGGAATGCTTGTACTTATTTGATACCAATGGAACGAAAAACTATCCGGTGGCACCAAATTCATAGGAATTGTAACGGAAATTCAAGGGGTTGGTAACCACCCTTTGGGTGTGTTGTTACAAAAATGGACCAGGTAGACGAGATAAACAAAAAAATCCCAATGAAAGCATTTTGTTACCATTCAACACAAGACAATGTACAATGTACATGCTTATCTAGTTATTAACATCATTCATAAACGTTATTCTTCTTTCCAACTGATTTATTCAATTTAAATAAAGGAAGTATTTTGATTTGAATATTAAGCATAACAGCACTGCAAGTAGGATAGGGTAGCACACATCATAATTATCGCTTAAAGGTGGTTCTTCCGATTTATGTGTATTGTGTTCTCTACTTGATATGAGAGCCTGGCACTTGAACATACACCCCATCAAGTACCGTGGGAAACAAACTTGCGTTTTTTTTTATGGTAGACGCAATAATGCATGTTGCAAAGCCCTATTCAATACTGTGCTAATAAAGTGGTTAACCACTAAAACGGCGGTTTTTTGTTTATATCTTGGGAATGAAATCGATTCGAGATCTCAAATTTCAGGATGACAATGAGAAAAATACGGCCTTTCATCTGATATCAAAATCGATACTACTTCCGGGTAAATCGGGGGGGGGGCCAAAGACGATCGGAACACGCACCTTTAACTGAAAGAGTTAATCTGTTAATGAAGCTAGAGTATTCATATACATTTTCTTGTTTTACTCACTATATTGACAGCGGTCTCCGTTGTAACCATTAGGGCATTCACAATCGAAACTATTGATTTGGTCAAAACAACGACCATCATTCAGACAGGGATAACTGGCACACTCATTTATTTCTAAAGGAACAAAAGAAAAGGCTTGATTAATACAAATTATGTTAGGAGCGTCCGTATCGTGGATACACGCGGTCCCGGTGTAGAAGTAACCATTGTCCGGCGTACTCATAGTCCGGGAACAATGGTGAACAATAGGGCAATCGATTCAGTTGACTCTTTACGCAACATTAGTTTCACGCTTTATTCCGTTATCGTCTATGGAGCCCCGGACTATGACTCCCACCGGACTATATCTGCTTTCACACCGGGTCAGCACACTCAGTTTAGTAAATCCTGACACCACCACAAGCCTTTACCAATGACTTGTGGATACGCTAAGAAGAATAAATGCAAATATGTTCAAGGTTTACAAATACAGAGTATTACGTTATAGTACATGGGGAAATGTAATTAATGTTTTGGTTTAGTTTTTTTCATATACAATTTTGACACCAATGTTTTTCCAATACAGAATTTCATGAAGAATCTGAAAATCATGGGTGTCATTTTTTAAAATGTGTTCTTGGGTGTTTTATAAGGGGGGAAAATTTGTACAGGGGTAAACCATAAAAGTTGTATATATTTATTAATCTTTCCCTGGAGATGGCCAGCGCACGATAGTGTTGAAAAAAAAAAAAAAAAAAAAAAAAAAAAAAAAAAAAAAAACCCATGTGCGCTTGGCCGGCTTCGAATCGGCGACCTTCGTATTATCATGCACAACGCTCCTAACGACTGAGCTATCAAGCAGGGTTGGTTAGAAGAGCCGATAGATATACATAGGTGTAGGTTCGAAAGGTATCCTTCGCTCTAGCGGGATAGCTCAGTTCTGTTATTTAACATATCGATTATATTGTTGAGATTTAAATACTAGTTCTCCAGGTAGACAAGGATGTATATATTTATAATCTTTCCCGGAGATGGCCCAGCGCACGATAGTGTTGAAAAAAACCCCATATTTAACTGTAATACAGTTCTGATGCTACCGCTAGGAAAGCGAAGGAGGCCTTTCGAACCAACACCTATTGATGATATCATGCTCGTCTACCAAACCCTGTTGATAGCTCAGTCGTGTTAGAGCGTCGTGCATGTAAACCGACGGTCCCGGTTCGAATCGGCCAAGCGCACATGGGGTTTTTTTCAACACTATCGTGCGCGGGCGGGCCATCTCCAGGAAGATTAATAAAAATATTAACATACCATGTACGGGCAGAACAAAGTAGTATATATCAAAAACAACATATAATCGTATATGTTAAATAATACAGTTCTGATGCTACCGCTAGGAAAGCGAAGATCCTTTCGAACCTAAAACTTATAGATGATATCTACCGCCCTTCTACCAACCCTGCTGAATAGCCTCAGTCGGTTTTCGGGGTTTAGGGTCGGCCATGGTAATACGACGGTCGCCGGTTGAATTTTTTTCCGGCCAAAGCCGCCAAGGGTTTTTTTTTGTTTCAACACTATCGTGCGCTGGCCATCTCCAAGGGAAAAGATGAAAAATATATAATCCTTGTTTACCTGGAGAACTAAGTAGTTTAAATCTAAAACAAATATAAACGTATATGGTTAAAATACAGTTATGATGCTTCCGTAGGAAGCGAAGATACCTTTCGACCTAACACCTATAGTATATCTATCGCTCCTATCTACCAACCCTGCTTGATAGCTCAGTCGGATAGAGCCGTGCATGTAATACGAAGTCGCCGGTTCGACGAATCCGGCCAGCCGACATGGGTTTTTTTTTTTTTTTTTTTTCAACACTATCGGGCGCTGGCCATCTCCAGGGAAAGATTAATACCCAATATACATCCTTTTGTTACCTGAGAACTAAGTAGTTTAAATCTCAACCATAATAAAAGGGTTTAATAAAATTGTGTCAAAATTTATACCAATCTTTCTTTGCTCATATGGTAGTTTCTAAAATGTATAGTTTGTCATTTTGACCTATGTTTTATTACAAATTAGGCTCAAGAAAGTTAAAGTCAATCATTATATAATGGTACGATTTGTTGGAAAACTGGTTTTTTTGTTAAATCGTCATGGTTTCTCCACTAAATAAGAAAATGTTATATAAAATTCTGGTTCACCTTTCAAAGTGAGGTTGAGAGTTTCAATATGACTAGGGTTCTCCCATTAGACGCTGGACACGGCATATTTCCTTTTAATTATCATGTGAAAACGTCATTGAAAACGCGACCCGGTAATTTTCGGCCCCTTCTGTACAGTAAGACGAAACAATTGGCACCATTTTAAAACAACGATGAATCTGACATTTACCCCCAGGGGACCTTCCGAACCCGTTTTGCCTTGTAACTCTTGATACTATAACCCTGCAGGTAGGGCAAACCTATACCTTTCTGTAATCCTCGAAGGTACTAAACAGATAGTATACTTTAAACCCATTTGGTTCCTTTATATTTTGACACTGTATAAACCTTTCCCTATAGAATATATCCAAGAACACATTTTAAAAATGACACCCATGATTTTTTTTAGAATCTCTCATACAATTGTGATTAAGAAAAACCTTGTTGCAAGATTGTATATGAAATTTCACAAAATTACGTCCACATGTACTATTAGGGGGTGGGTTAGGCAATTTGTGAATCTTTAGGCTGCCCCCACAATTTGTTGTGAACCCACACCGTCTTTTGGATTCAGTTGTAAGCCTGCACTTTGAGATACGCCCTCCACAACTGACCACTTTTTCATCGGAATTTACATTATGAAAGAAACCGGTTAATAAAACCCAGTGCTATTGTGTTATTACTTTCATCATTTTTTTTATTCCTTTGGCTCTCTGTTAAATTAATAGGTTGGTCATTAGGAGCCGGTAACCGCTACCCAACTATATTGCACAACAAGAGTATACACTGAAAACAGTAATTTGTCACGAAATGTATTAGTTACAAATTCAAAAAATTGTTCTGCCACAAATGAATTTTTTGATTCATTTCCAAAAAAAATAATAGCTAATATGTTTTTCATTAATGTTCATTAAAATTATCAGCTTTTCAAATTATTTTTTATCATCACAGTATTTTCATGACTTTTTAAAATGATGGACAAATTAATGAATGACAAAAATTTCGTATTTGTTATTTTGTAGGTACTAATAAAAGTTGAGTGTATGACAACTTAAATGACGAATTATGAATGATTATTCGTCATTTAGTCTGTCATGCAATTTTATATGTACTAACATGCTAACGGACATCTAGACTAGTGTTTTGAACGAGTATTCAGTTAATATATCCCTAACGTCCCTAGAGGTGAAACTCGGACGATCACCGCAAAAACAAAAAAAGGGACGGGTAGGTAGTGTTATTTTTTGTTAGATCTAGATCAACTATGCATTAGTGGCGGTTCCAAAATGGGTGTGTATTTATTGCTTAACACACCACAAACCGCGCCGCCACGCACACACAATTCACAACACATACACCAAACCACACACACACACCACCACACAACACACACAAAAACGTACAACACACCCCTCACGCAGACACACACCAGCCACCCACCCCTTTGAACTAACACACCAGTTTAAGAAAAACAATTTTAAATAATATAAGTAATATAGGCTACATTTAATGTGCCTTGGTGGGTATGGGGGTGAGGTGCAAAGCAAGTTTGTTTTGCTTATTACGGGGGGGGGGGGGGGGGTGGTGGGGTGGCTGACTACTGTCTTACCCTGTCTTAATTTTTAGTGTTTTGGTTGAGCGGTTTCAAACAGAATAAGCCCGAACTATATATCTTCATGTGAATTCAATAAGGTCGTAAGTGCAAAAGCTGCCTTGTGATACACGGTGTGCTGCCATGCATACGGATTTACTTTTCTCTCAGTGAGTGGTGCCTTTTGAAAATGGTTCTTCCTAGGTACCTGAAGAGAACCATTCAAGGTCATCATTTATATAATGGTCCGATTTTGTTGAAACTGGTTTTAAATCGTTCATTGGGTTATACTAAATAAGAAAATGTATATAAATTCTGTGTTTCACCTTTCAAAGTGAGAGTTTTTCAGATATGACTAGTGGTCTCCCATAGACGCTGTGGACCACTGGGGGCCATATTTGCCTTCTTTAATTTCATGAAAACGGCATTGAAAGCGACTGTCTATTTCGGGCTTCTGTACAGTAGGGACGAAACAATTGGCACCATTTTTAAAACAAACGATGAAGCTGACATTTTACCCCCGTGTACCTTGAAACCCCGTTTTTGCCGTGTAACTCGTGTCCTATAAACCCTCAGGAGGGCCAAAACTATACTTTCTGTAATCCTCGAAAGGTACTAAAATGATAGTATACTTTAAAACACATTTGCTCCTTTTATATTTTGACCCCTGTATAAACCTTTCCCTATAGAATATATCCAAGAACACATTTTAAAAAATGACACCATGATTTTTAGAATCCTCATACAATTGTGATTAAGAAAAACCTTGGTTGCAAGATTGTATATGAAATTTTCACAAAAATACAGTTCCACATGTACTATTAGGGGTGGTGTTAGGCAATGTGAATCTTAGGCTGCCCACAATTTGTTGAACCCACACCTTCTTTTGTGGATACATTTTAAGCCCTGCACTTTGAGATACGCCCTCCACAACTGACCACTTTTTCTACGGAATTTCCATTATGAATAACGTTTAATAACCCAGTGCTAATTGTTGCTTATTTCATCATTTTTTTTATTCCTTGGTCTGTTAATTAATTAGGTTAGGTCACTATAGGAGCCGGTAACCGCTACCCAACTATATAGCACAACAAGAGTATACACTGAAAACATTAATTTGTCACGAAAATGGTCTTATTTGACAAATTAAAAAATTGTCATGCAAATGAATTTTTTTGATCATTCAAAAAAAATAAAGCTAAGTATGTTTTCATAATGTTCAATTAACAATTATCAGCTTTTCAAATTATTTTTTATCATCACAGATATTTTCATGACTTTTTAAAATTGCATGACAAATTAATGAATGACAAAATTTTCGTTAATTTGTTATTTCTAGTACGTTACTAATTAAAGTTGAGTGTATGACAAATTAAATGACGTATTATGAATGCATTATTCGTCATTTAGTCTGTCATGCAATTTATCATGTACTAACCATGCTAACGGACTATCTAGACTAGGTTTTGACATAGTATTCAGTTACTATATCCCTAACGTCCCTAGAGGAAAATCTGACGATCACCGCAAAAAAGGGAGGTAGTGTTATTTTTCTTGTTAGATCTAGATCAACTTTATGCATTAGTGGCGGTTCCAAAATGGGTCGTGTTATTTATTTGCTAACACACACAAACGCGCGCGCACGCACACACACATTCACACACACATACACACACACACACACACACACACACACATACACACACACAAACACACACACACCCCTCACGCACGACACACACCAGCCACACACCCCCTTTGAACTAACACACCAGTTTAAGAAAAACATTTAAATAAATATAGTGATATATAGGTACATTTAAGTGCCTTTGTGGTATGGGGGTTGAGGGCAAGTTTTGTTTTGCTTATTACGGGGGGGGGGGGTGGGGGGCTTTGACTACTGTCTTACACTGTCTTAATTTTTTAAGTGTTTTGGTTGAGCTGTTTTCAACAGAATAAGCCCGATACTATATATCGTCATGTGAATGCAAGAAGGTCGTAAGTGCAAAAGCTGCCATGTGATACATCTGTGTGCTGCCATGCATACGGATTACTTTTCTCTCCTTGAGTGGGTGGCTTTTGAAATGGTTCTTCCGGTCACCTGAAGAACCATTTCAAGAGCCACTGATCATAGACATGGCATAATAGTATGTTTGACGGGAATTTCTGAGAAATGGCAGCTATAGGCGGGAGCAGACCTACATCACATCGCGGTGAAATCAAACTGCGAAAATTGCGTCGTTAGGTTCACTGCACATTGAATGACACTATGCGTGCAGCGCGCATCGAGCATTGATCTCTATACAATGGATTGGAAACCTGGGCTTTGTAATTGAGGCACTGACGGCCATATTGGTCATCTAAAAAGAGCCCAAGCAGGTGGTTAAGAGCCGGTCTTTTATACAAATTAAATTTTGTTCCCATTGAAATGTGGATAAGCGACATAACAGACTACAGAATCAAGCCAATTCATTGAGCTCATTGTATTTGCGCGTATGGGATGGCATGTCTCTAAAACGTCCACCCGGGATACAACTTCTGTTAAACAGGTGTCTCTGGAATGCTGTTGTGTTCGGTAGACCAAGATGTCCGCCCGGGCCCGTTGCTCCATACATCTAATATACAATTACTGTTGTGTAGCCAATCCATTGTATAGAGATCAGTGGCATCGAGTTACGCGAGTTGCTGCTGGGCAGATTTTGTGTGAACTTCCCGATGTCCGCTCCCGGCTATTGCATTTACGACCTTCTTTTCATTCACATGACCATATGTGCTTATTTCGTAATATGTTAATTGGGTGATGGGCTGTCTTTGTGCCTTAAAAATTGTGGCACCGAGAATTGATCCCACAATTAGAAAAGGTCCTACAAATAGTGTGTGTTTCCAAATGTCGGTCCAACAAAACAAAATACACACACACACACACCTACATACACACACACACACAAACGAACGCACTCATATGTTTTAGAGAGAGATAGGAGCGCAGCGCATAACGCATAGTGCTACGCGATAAAACTATGCGTGCGGGTTACTGAGACAAACCTTTTCTTGATTTTTTTCTTTAAAATGCATCAACAATTACAACTTTTAACCTACCTATACAGAGTTTACCGTCACCGGTTAATCCAGGTCTGCATTGGCAGGTGAAACTACCATCTGTGTTAATGCAATCTGCGTCTCTATCACAAGGCGTCTCCTGACATTCATCTATATCTAATATGCAACAAAGAAAGAAAATGCTCTATATACTGCCAGTTGATTCAGAATGGGATTAATCGGAAAATGTGGCACTATATTTCAAAACTGAGACGTACTTGTTTGAATTTTTAAGATAAAATGGAGAATCCAAAGCTAATGCCGATCCAGTCTACATGACTAAGTATAAACCTATGACCACGGCGACATCACTTTTGCACTCCCGTTGATGCATAAAGTGAAAACCACTTTGTCGTTGGAATGTTTTTGTCAAAATTCTGGTCATTGATGTAGTGCATCAAAACGACCACAAAACGGGAAAAAAAATGAAAATCGCTTATACAGATTCAAAATGGCGGTCAATAAAGCAAATTTTATGACGCGCCCAAAAATGAAAAAAAAAGCACTTCTTAAAAGACTTTTCCTATAAAATTTAGCTCATAATAGTGGGGCATTCATACAATTACACTGCTGAAATCAACATTAAGAAAGTTAATACAGAAAGATTTAAGGTGCAAACCAAATTGTGATTAATTTTAATTTATGCTAATTAGTATAAAAACGCCATGGTCGATTTGATTTTTTTCCACCAAAATGTTGCAACTGATATGTAGGCAATTACGTAAATTCTTGAGCAAATAATATAGTGTTAAAACATGGCGTGCGAAAAAGGAAATCCTGGGTCCACATGGACCCCAAGAGAGAGAGATTGTCAACAGTTCTTTAAAAGTACTATTGTGAAAAATCAAAAGCACAAAAGATATGAATTAAATACAATATATAATACTTTTATGAGATGGTCAAGTCCAAAGCCAGTTTTAAAGCGATATCATAACACTTGACAAAATAAATTTGGCCAATAGTGGTCTCTAGGATAAGATTAAATCTAACTTAGTCGTACATGCGATTCTTTGATTAAAAATAAAGAAGGTGTTCCTTTCACACGCACTTCTTTTAAAACACAATTAACACTAATTAACGTATGGAGAATTACCGCATTTGAAGGAGATATAAGACTTGAAGCTATATTTGGAGGTATTAATATTTAACCACAGCGAACTCAACAAGCCAAAAAAAGTCAAGATCTGTTACTTCAAGCACGGAAAATATTTGTGAAAATTATCTTCTTCTGTAACTACTTAAATACTTTTCGGTCAAACATTGCATACTTTTCTCTCAAACACTGCACATAATTAAATTCAATAGCACTTTTAGAAAATGTAATAGTATAAGTAATACCTATGCATGTATATCCAGTGCTGTCTGCATAGAAGCCATCCATGCATTGACAGGTAAAACTACCATATGTATTGGAACACTCAGCATTCTCGTCACAGCGGGCAGGTGTTTGTAGACATTCGTTCAAATCTGAAATAAGAAAACGAGGGAGAAAAGAGACAAAACAACGTTATATAATTGCAACCAGTAGTGCAATGAGTCGATATATTTACTACTCAAAACAAAGATTAAAATTAATCCTTAAAAACATTTCAACGGGCATTTGCTGCCTTTGCCGGTCTTGATTTCAATATTACCTCACACACTCAGCGTTACAAGAAAATTACCATAAACACAAAAATAACAAATAGTTGTAATAAAGTTGTGAAAATTCCAGCCCAGCTGGTAATCAAGTCTTGTCAGTAGCAAGCCGCCGTATAGAAGTAGCCCAGGAGCTAGTAGACATTTGTAACACATCTCAAGTACAAAAGGTTTGAGTAATTAAATATGTAGACAGACTGACAAGAACCCCTGAAACGCGATTCTTAAGTGCAGCAAATGGTGCCTTAAGGAGAGGGGGCCAAGACAAAGTTTGTACAGGGGTCAAGTTTTTAAATTGATCCAATCATATTGAAAAGTATACCATGTTATTTGTCTAACCACAAGGAATCAGGAAAGGTATAGTTTGTACTATCTACAACGTAAAGTTTAAGAGTTATAGGCTAAAACAGCAAAAATCAATAAAAAGGGTCAATTTCAGTTGTACAGGGGTCAAATTTTAAGTTGCTCCAATTTTGATAAAATGGCCATGGCAGCCATAGAAGACAAAAGTATTCCAAGGTCTGGTACACTGGCGATTTACTGACTTCCTGACGTAAAGAGCAACTAATGTTTTTGATATGTCTAAAGTACACCTGGTACCGTCTTCTGAGTTTCCTAGACCATGTTCCCGATCGAGACATTGTCGAAGCTGGGAAACACTTTAGTGTAAATATTAATGCTATTTGGTGACATGGATCGAAATCCTGGACTATGTATTGTCGTCCCACAGATTTTCGGTTTCCAGCTTGAAATCGTATCTGAAGCATGGTGAGCTTGAGTAAATACATCTTCTATCTCATTGTTTAGACGAAAAAAAAAGATTGCCGTCTGGTAACATTTGCGACATCGATAGGGTATTGGATAAACTCACATTATAGTGATGGGCCCCAAGTACATTAAATTATAGGGAAAGAATCACAACTCTGCTCACCTAATTCACAACTCTGTCCTTCAAAGCCAGTCAATTCGCAAACACACCGGTATCGGTTTACTTCGTCAATGCACTGACCACCATTTAAAAAACGGATTACTGCTACATTCATTAGTTGTAATCTGTGGTATCATATGAAATTTTACATACATAAACAACTATTGAATGATCAAAACTTATACATCGTCGCTGGGCAGGAAAAACCTCATATGTAATTTGAAAGGTCAAATGCAAAACCTCATATGTGCAACTTCGGTAACATGGACAAACCAACCTCAAGTTGGTGGAAATGATTAGGTGATGTTTAAAGAAGTACGTAAGATCTATTTTAAGTATTTTGTGATACTTTGCAAAACGACAATATCGCCGAACACGTCGTTTTGTCAGTGTTACCGAAAATGCACATATGGGGTTTTTGGTCTTAGAGGTCAAATGCACGTAATGAGGTTTGTCCTGCCCAACGACGACATATTAATTTGTGATCACAATATTCAGATTAGATATGTATGTATGGTATAGTTCATCAACGGCGTTCTTAATTGTAAACTAGCGAACCGGGTTAAAGTTTCTGTTTGCTTCGAAGTAGTCCTTCAAGAAGCACGTCGCACCCTCTAGTAGTGACCTACCCATCGATAGTATTATATTGCTATCCCAGTTGCTATCCTGTGCCTTAGGGGGAAATTCGCTTTTGTTTTTCACTCATTAGGGCGTTAGGGCGAAATATGCCTTCCCCCAACGCCTCCCTTTGTATTGCGGTTTACTCCGTTTTGGATAACAAAAGAATATGAATATTAATTTATGCAAATGAATGATAATCCACTAGAATAACAAAGGATATGAATATTAAT
This sequence comes from Ophioderma brevispina, assembly GCA_023653785.1. NCBI lineage: Eukaryota > Metazoa > Echinodermata > Ophiuroidea > Amphilepidida > Ophiodermatidae > Ophioderma > Ophioderma brevispina. The sequence goes on along the minus strand of JAMKCH010007683.1, from coordinate 9,407 downwards.
TATTAATATGAATTTAAATAATAATAAGAGCTCATTATAGCCTAATATCAAATTTCCACCTTAAGTGTCATTCTAAGGTGATTATTATCATTATTATTATAAGCTTATCTAGTAGGTTAAGGGGAAATTGGCTATTGTTATGCACTAGCATAACAATAGACGTTAGGGCGAAATTCGTTTCCACTTAACGTTATCCTTTGTTTGCGCTCTAATTTCCGTCAAAGGATATGAATATTAATTTATGCAAATTAAAGATAAACCACTAGAATAACAAAGGATATGAATATTAATTAATTTAAATAATAATAAGAGCTCATGATAACCTAATGTATAATTAAAATTAATTATTATTATTATTATTATAATTTATTATTAATATTATTATTATCCTATTTCTTACTTTGTGCACTCGACGTTAGAAGAATTAAGCCCCTCCCCCTTGCATTGCACTTTTTTTCCATTCAGGATTACAAGGAAACTTAATGACATTGTATGCAACAGAATTTCCGTTGATATCCCGTTGTACAACTCAGTCTCATGGATATGGAAAATTTTCGTCCTAACGTTGTTCAGCGTTAATATTACTGTTATTATTATTATTATTCGATTTGGTTCGACAGAAATCGCCCTTTCGACTTTCGACATATCACTCATAGATTGTGTATGTGTGTGTGGGGGGGTGCGTGTGTGTGTGTGTGTGTGTGTGTGTGTGTGTGCGATCGTTTGTCTAACTTGGACAACTTCAATATACATTTTCTTATATTCACACACAAACCCTATGGGTGACGTTACATCAGAGGTGCTTTCCATTGAAGAAGAATTCACTTTTGTCAATCAAAAGATTGAATAGCACCATCAACGCCCATCATCCAAGGATGCATAGCTAGGACTACTTCATAATCAAACTGGTTAGATATTTCGTAAATTTTGTCAACAAGACCATTTGAGGTCTACAAGATAATAATTGAGTTTTTCAACATAGTATTTTTAATCATTTTCATCCTACCTTTATATATGTGCAAGCCTCCAGCCCGTTGAAACACGGCCGGTCCCACGGCTTCTGCTTCTCGTCCAACGTATCTATTCATTTTGACCAATTTCGACAAAGCCCAATCAGACCAATAGATATCATTGTTGTAAATGCCAACGTCAAATGGATGAATATTAGGATCGCTGATGGTGAAAAGGTTCAACCTATTTCCTCCATCTAGGTCCGTTGTCTCGATTAAATTAAGACCTGCGTCACACCAGTATAATCTGTTGCCTAAATCAATGAAAATAATTGAAAATTTAATGCCCAAAGGAGGGTACAGATATGTTTTATGACATTTACCAAAAATAATCTACTAACCAGTTTATAATGCTAGGTTCCTAGACCCTAGCCCCATCCAGGCACCAACAGGACTCCAAATGTAAAAATGATAATTTAAAAGTGTAATTTCGTCTATGGAGATTTCTCTTAAAGCGACATAATGGCATAAAAAATATTCAGACATAATGAAAAGGACCCTTACTGAAATCACTTCCACAAGTTTGAAAACAATTTGGATGTTTACATTCTGTAAAAACAGTAAAAACAGGAAGAGTTCCAGAGGGGAAGGTGGCAGTTCGTGGCAATTTCTGGAACAGAAAACTAAGGTGTTGACATCCCTGAGAGAATTTACAGTGTATCTAGCATGTTTTGTGACACAATTCAAAAGCATTCAGACCAGGATTCAGGCATTGTACTTTAGGCTTGTAGTAAGATATTGATCTGGCAAGTGAAAGATGGATTAGCCGGGATTAGCACATATACAATAGCAAATGGTCTGTGAGCTGAATGACAGCATGCTTTTCAAGTTTGGTAAATGCTGGCAGTAATGTCAGCATCCTTTTTCCAGGTTTCCAGGTGATTGTGAGCATGCCCTTCAAAAACTTTCACGCTGTAAATCTGGATGTCAAAAAACATGCTGCAGATGAATAAAAAAAAAATAAAAAAAGACAGAATTTATTGTCTTTGCCACACCCCGGTTTTTTGAAAAATCTGCCTCCAATACGGTTAGATCTGGGTGATCTTTTCCTGCACCTGTGTGTGTGTGTGTGGGTGTGTGTGTGTGTGTGTGTGTGTGTTGTGTGTGTGTGTGTGTAAAGAACCTTGGGTTATGTTTGATGCCACCATGAGTATGTCCAATCAGATTGGAGCTATCTGTAAGAGTGTACATTACCATATTCGTAATTTATGGTGTATAGGTTTATCACTCTTGATGCTCACAACCACGCTGTACGATCTTTGGTGTTGTCCCGCATTGATTATGTCAACTGATTACAATCGTAGATTTTGACACAGGTCATTCAGCGTCATTGGTCCTAGGCTCTGGAACAAGCTTCCTGAGAGAGGCACCTTCCACCAGTGTCTTTAACCGACTCCTGAATACTTATGTATATATCAATACCGGTGTAGAAGTAACCATTGTCCGGCGTACTCATAGTCCGGGAACAATGGTGAACAATAGGGCAATCGATTCAGTTGACTCTTTACGCAACATTAGTTTCTCGCTTTATTCCGTTATCGTCTATGGAGCCCCGGAATATGGCTCCTACCGGACTATATCTGCTTTCACACCGGTCGTCTGTCAGTGTGTCTGTCTGACCGCGTCTATTTTCTCGGAGACCGAGGGTCGCGCGGTCCCGAAACTTGGTGGGTGGGTGCCCCTTGAACTTCCAAAGACCGATTTTGTATTGGTTAGTGGATCAAAGGTCATCGGAGGTCATTCAAGGTCAAAAAAGGTCAAATGGGGTAAACATTGGTGTATGGACATGAAACTTGGAGGGTTGGGTCGATTTTTGATGCCGAAAATTTTGAAGGTCACGACAAGGTCATCAGGGGTCATTCAAGGTCAAATGAGCTTAAACGTTGGTTTCTCGGAGACCGAGGGTCGCACGTTCCTGAAACTTGGTGGGTGGGTGCCTCTTGACCGTCTGAAGACCGTGGTTGTATTGGTTAGTGGATTAAAGGTCATCAGGGGTCATTCAAGGTCAAATGAGGTCAAATGGGGTAAACGTTGGTGTATGGACATGAAACTTGGAGGGTGGGGTCGATTTTTGATGCCAAAAATTTTAAAGGTCATGACAAGGTCATTAGGGGTCATTCAAGGTCAAAAAAGGTCAAATGGGGTAAACGTTGGTGTATGGACATGAAACTTGGTGAGCGGGGTCGATTGTTGATGCCGAAAATTTTGAAGGTCACGACAAGGTCATCAGGGGTATTCAAGGTCAAATGAGGTAAATGGTGTATGGACATGAAACTTGGAGGGTGGGGTCAATCGTTGATGCCAAAAATTATAAGGTCATGACAAGGTCATTAGGGGTCATTCAAGGTCAAATGAGGTCAAATGGAGTAAATGTTGGTGTATGGACATGCAACTTGGAGGGTGGGGTTGGTTGTTGATGCCAGCAATCTTTAAGGTCACAACAAGGTCATCAGGGGTCATTCAAGGTCAACGGAGGTCAAATTGGGTAAACTTTGGTGTATAATCCTGCATTGTACTCTTTTTGTTGGTACTTCTCTCCCAAAGGGTGGGGGTGGTTGCCACCCCATCCTTCACTTTGGCGTCACCTTGTACCTTACTTTTACCTCGGTGGGTGTTTGCTTTTGCATGAAAAGGAGCGCAAAGAATTACATTAAATCATTTAGCACCAGAAAGGGGGTTTTAGTAGAGCGAAAAAAAAAGAAGGGTGGTAACCACCCCCTCCTCTTCGGTAGACGAGGTTTAAATACAATGTACAAAAATATTCTTATAGTATCTCAATTGTGAATAAAATATTATTTTATTTCGGTATGCAAACTAGAGAAAAGTTCAGCAGGGAAAGGGAAGTTACCTTTTCTTTATTATGCAAGAGATGAATGGAATTCTCCTAATGCTAAATTTAGAAAGTGGTGATTTGTTTACAAGTTTTGAGAAATTTCTAGAAAATGTATTATAAATAGCTTGGGGATTTTTCAACTATTGTGCAAATTGAAGATGGCCACATATATCGGCGGGTGTATTACATAGTGACGGATGTTAAACAAAATACGATTTTAGAGGGTCACATCCCCACATACGATTCAAACAATCAATCCGAGTAACAAACGAAATTAATAACTGGAAATTTATTTTAGCTAATATTTATGAATTCTTACTTAATAAAATGGATGTAATTACATTGGACAAGTTAACCATCGTATCAATCACACCGAAAATTACGCAAATTGGCGATTATGTTCACGACATAGTGACGGATGTTGAATTCTCCCTATACTAAAGCGTTATTCAGCGTCCGTCATTATGGAAAACAACAATCGGTGTTTTTCCGAACATCCGTCAAACCATGGACCTAATAGAGAGAAGGACCAACAACACACTAGTTTCAAAGACCCTATCACGTTGCCGCCTTTTGTTATTAAATCCCACCATGATCCCATTTACCGGCTTAAGGTAATGCGATAATCACCCTCTCAGCAGGAGGCCTGACTGGCCTTCGCTCTTCGAGGATTACTGAGAAAAATCCAGCCCCCCTCAAATAGCATGATGTAAATCATGATGGCAATGAAGAAATTGAAAGATCAGGAAAAATTTTGTTCTGAAATTAATGGTCCCAATAGCATACCATTTCACCATTTAAACTATTGCTTTTTAACCCATGTCTACCTGTGAGCAATTTTTTTATAACAACACACCGGAAGGGAGTACCACCCCCTTGAATTTTCTTTATTGAACATCCAATTCCTATAAATTGGTACCTACATTATAGCTTAGAGTTTATTCTTTCCATTGGTATCAAAATATGTAGAAACCAATGATGACGTCACTATGACGTCATAAGGTAATAAAGTATGAAAATACTGCATATAGGAAGAAACATTGATATTTTGCAAAGTTACTGGCTCATAAATAATATTGTAACACTTAAACATTTTCCATCATGTAGAGACATTATGACGTCATTATGACATTTTAGTATGTTGGTACTCATTTTGGTACCAAAGGAAAGAGGACCTATCAATTGCAACTAAAATGAAATGTCTGTGATATTCCTGTGTCGTATTAGGCGTGTTGGTATTTCCCTCCCGAAGGGGGGGGGGGGGTGATTGCCACACCCTATCCATCACTTTGGGATCACCCTTTACCTTTCCTATACCCCGGTAGTGTTTTTTTATGGGGGGGCATGAAACGGAGCATAAAATGTTAATTGAAAATTACATTAGTAGGGAGAAAGAATAGAAGAGAGCGGTAACACCCCCCCCCCGAAGACGAGGGTTATAATTTATACATTTAATTATGTATAGAGTATGACTTATCACACCCATATTTCAGATGAAACTGACATTGGAATCAGTTCGACATGGTATCGGCTATCAAACAGCCACAACGGTAAACAAATTCAACATAACCGGAAGTTAAAATATTACAATTTGGTGGGTTTTCGAGGTAGAATTACACGTATGGGCACGCTTGGGCACCATTTCAGAAGTTATACTTTGTTACAAGGTACATTGAACTTTCATAAGACCGTTTCTCAAGAGTCGGAAATGATCGGAACATTTTCATATTATTTTCACAAGATTTTTAACAATTACGGGTCACAAAATCACCAAAATGCAAGCTTATTTTCTACAGTCGTAGCTCCTCAAAGGAATGACGGATTTTGATGGGGTATTCGGTATTTTCTGAAATAATTTCCCCTCTAATTGGTGATAACAACTTGCCAAAAAAACATGGAAATTGAGTGTATTATGCACTTTCCAAAAACCCCTACAGTCAGGGGTCACAACATCCGGTTAAATTACAAAGTTTTGTGGACAGCTTTTCCTTAGTAAAGACCGCAGTCACTGCATTGATCGCGGCAAAGAGATATAGATCACAGACGGTCTCGGTATATGCACATGAATACACAGCGAGTGCCTAGCTTTTGTCGAGATGAATGGGTAATTGAATTAGGTAATTGATGGTTTTCGTGTTGTTGGTCCTTCTCTACTAGGTCCATGGTCATCGCGAATCTACTCAATTTGGTTTATTACATAATGACGGATGTTGAATGGATTGCCGAGATTCACCACTTTGAACTGTAAATATGATATAGATTTCTAGTAACAGTAATATTTTAATTAATGTTGCTTGTGTCAATTATAAATTAAGGAATTAATTTGTTACAAACAAAAGTATTTGAAAAAGCCCGGCGTGAAATCACGTATTCTATGACAGAGGGTCACTATGTAAAACATCAAAGCATTTGTTATGTAACATACGTCAACATTACCAAATTTATAATTAGGATTATTAATTGATGAAGTACTTGCAAAGTTCGGTACTTGGCATGTTGGAAGATTTTGGTATTTAATACCATTTCCCTTAATTTCGTAAAAATGATAAAAATTCAATCCGTCACTATGTAATATACCCGACGATATGTAGTTTCCAATTATGTCACTGATGTGAGATTCTATTGAATAATGTAAGGTGATATAAAGCCTGTCTTAGATATGGGGAAAAAGAGCTGTCGAGTATAAATATCGCTATGATCAGACTAAAATATTTTGTCAGTAGTTTTTGATCTGCAGAGTTGGTACATCAGAGCAGTGTTACTAATTATTTTGCTACCACATGATCTAAAGGCTAATTAGTATGCGGTCTTCTTTGGAGCCAAAAGAGCTTCAGTTTTGGAATCAAGATTGTACAGGGGGCCAAATTTTCAAAATGCATGGATCTTGGCAAATTTGGTATCAAATTGTAGCTATGAGCATGAGCAATCCAGAAAAGTATAGTTTGCACTATCTAGGATGTTAGTTAGGTGGTAAAATTAGGGGTAAAGTTACCTTTTATCAAATTTGTATTGTTTTGTATGGGAATTAGGGACTACTCATCTCTTTCCTAATTGTTAAACCAAAATGGAAGATCTAAAATCATGGAAACTGTACATTTCCAGATTGCTCATGCTCATACCAACAATTTGACACCAATTTTGTGAAGATTGAAGCATTTGAAAATTTGGCCCCCTCTACAATGACCAATCAAAAGGTCAATGACCTTTATCACATTTTCAGCCATATCTCTGTAACTGAACATCACAGATATGTCAAACTTTATATTTTCTGAATCCTTATGATGAGACGAATCATTTGAGATACTTTTCAACTAAATTGAACCACTTTGTGCGATTAGTCCCTCTTAATCCAAGATGGCCGCCAAACGGACCCGTGGGACAATATTTGATTTTGGTAACATCAAAATTCTTTAAGTAGATGTCGTAGAGATTCTAAAAATCATGTTAGAATTTAGTTTTAAGGAGGGTGCATGGGAACCCATATAATCTGCTAGACTATATCATAGAACCTTGTCGTCACGAACTTAGCTACTGGACAACGTTATCTTATAAAGCGTTAAAAGGGAAATATATTTACTGAAGGATATTCCCTCGGATATATTATCATGGAATATTACATTGTGCAAGACTCCTTTTGGATTCTTTGCTGTGAGGACATATCATCGTGGAACTGCAACGCTTCCTTTAATTCTGGACATAAGTAGCCACATAAGAGTGGACATTTGAGTAAGATTGTAAAATTTTAAAGACATTCTTGAGTGTATTGATCCTTATCACCATTGCAATTGTGTTTTGGACATTTCAAATGTTTGTATCAATCAATTTGTGCACAAGGCTCATTTGTTTGTGTTTAACCCTATAGTCTGCCTAAGCCATTTTTAAAAACACACCAAAAGGTTTTTTTTTTTTTTTTTTTTTGGGGGGGGGGGGGGGGGGGTTACCAGCACCCCTGATTTAATTTTTTGAACATCCGATTCCTATAAATTTGATACCACAGGACAGCTTAGAGTTCCCCTTTCCATTGCTATCAATAAAAGTACCAATATTTCCAAATATATCTGCAAATACTGGATATAGGGTGGAAATTGATATATTTACTGACACCAAAAACATTATTGTAGCACTAAATGCTACGTGCATATAAAATTAGCCATTTCCCATAATGCAGAGCCAAAATGAAAATCGGATATTCCTAACTGTTTTGGTTAAAAAATACCCCTATTATACACACTGTGCGTCTGTGGAAATTGACAGTTTTGATGAAATGACGGATGTTGAGTGGATTGCCGAGATTCCCCACTTTGAACGTCACTTTGTGACGTCAATGTGACGTAATGCTAGGCATTATATTTCTGCGATATACTACAATAGCCTTGATCAAGGCTGTCCGCTATGAACTGATGAATTGGATGAGAGTTCTTTCCATAAAAATATTGCACACAATCAACTTGATCAGATGAAACTTTCATTGATCAATGACATGTTTTAAAACAAATTTGAAACAGATTAAGTATTTTGGATAAGAGTGGTTTGCTTAAAATATTGCACAAATAACACTGTTCTAAAGACACTTTAATATTGTTCTTGCCTTATCCACAAAATCAAGTTTCAAAACATTATAAATCCTAACTTCTTGAGCTTATTATAATTATGTCTGTCCTTCAACGTTGATTTCTACCACTGAACTTGAAGAATTGTCTTCAAAGTTATTCCAGCTTATGGGCATTGGACACATTTAGGGAATAAAGTTATTGAAGAGAGATTTTGTTTTCACTATTTGGACCAGGTGATAACGGAATCTTTGAATGTTTACAATGTTTAAAATTAATAATCTAATATAATTCATGCACTGATGAACATTGAATTCACTGAATCTGATTTGCAATTTACTCTTGTGAAGCAAAGGTCAGAAAGATTTGTCACAAAATGATGGAACTGAAAAAAAAGCTTAACTGTGATAATGGGGTAAAATGAATCAGCCTACAAAATTTACAATATCTGCCTCATTTCTTCACTAAATCCCTTCATTTTTCAGCATAGAAAATAGAAAACATGCCAATACACCTGTTAATTCTTGAAATAGAGATGTTGACCACCTAGGGTCTAAAAGGAGACAAGGAATCCATATTATAAGGTTTGGCAAAGGCACATTGAAATCAACAAATATAGAAAAAAAATCAACATTAATGTTGACTAAGGTCGGGCGTTGTCGCATTTAAATAGGCCAAAGATTAAAAACCTATGTCGGCAATTTTCTTGAAAACGCGCGGAGGATGACAAGTTGCAAGTTGTATTGTAATTCTCCAGATACAGGATGTGTTTTGATATCTTTTATTTTCTTGTCAGAATGTATGGAATTTTCAGGGATTTAAGCGCACTTCTAGGAAAGTCAGTGTTTAGAAAACGCGATTTGCGGCAATTCCGCATTTTCCGCGCAGTGATAAAGTGGTATTTTCCCCACCAATATGCGCTGAAAATTGCCAAATCCGCGTAATTACGTACCTAAAATATCCTGCTAGATATCATGTCCAAGACTTGCAAAATAATATTAATATTCAATCATA